>BRZM01000007.1:0-130082 GCA_033238685.1 Lates japonicus | reverse complement strand
ACACTAACAGATGGAGGCAGTGGTATTCCAGCAGCTCCCAGTAAAATCCCTGTTTTTGTCAATGGAGTCTGGTAGTGATATATAGAGATGTTTCTGGGTTAAACTAAAAGAATCTTACTCTTTAATAAAAAGCTCTGTCTCTGTAGGAATCCTGTCATAATCTGTTTGCATTAGTTAGGTATTTGAGTCCTTTTATGCTAATGTATTTTAAACTAAATATCCAATGTTTATTTATTCTGTAGCTCCTTATTTTGCATCTGTAACACAGAGAGACAGACAGTGAATGTGACCAGTCAGACTCTGTTAATGAATCAGACAAACTGTTTGTTGCCCCGTTTGTTCTTATTTTGGAGGCTGTTTCACATCATTTATGCTTTTGACGTCAGCTCCAGCCCAAACTGAACAGTTAATAATTGAAATCCATTCATGTTGAAGTGCACTTTGTGAAAACCAGCTGCCATTTTGTCCCCCCACCCCCACCCCACTCTCTGCTCTTCGTGTCACTCTGTTTCCTCTGCTTTATGTTTGTAACTCGCTCCCCCCAGTTTTTCAGGGCTCTCTCAGGTAAACATCCTGATGTTCCCTGTAACTGTCTTCATGTCACAACTCGTCAGCTGATAACTGTCCCAGATAGATCAACTGTGGGAGATAATGGCTGTTTTTTTTTTTTTTTATCGCCATCTCCAAGCTGTTTCTCCAAAAACCATCCAGTCGTGACATTCCTGAAATATTACAGAATATTTGAGACATGAAGGGTAGATTTGGAGTCATCGCAGAGGCTGCGATGACTCCAAATCTGATTTGATGCTCGTTGAGGGGATTTCGCAAATGGGTCAGAACAAGAATGCACTTTCCAGCATGTTTAACACATTAATTAGATGGTTTTCTGCCCAAGTGGGGTGAAAAACAGACGCGTCACATCCCTCTGAAACAATATGGGCACACGGTCCGTGATCCAAATTTAAATCAAAGAGTTGTCATCCCTCCACAAACACTGAAAAAGGCAGGACTGGGATCTGCTGCGACTCCCAGAGTGACTGCCAGGTGTTTCAGTACATCAGTCAACATTAGTCACATTTGTTTAAGCAGATATTTTCAGGTGCAATGAGACCAGTCGTTCAAAAACTCTCTATGTCACAGCAAAGACCAGGATCTGATCTCTGTGTCTTGATCCGGATCGTCCTAACCTGTGGTCCTCTCTTTCCAGGCCCTGGCCATGCCCTCGAGTGCACGGGCGGGCAATCTGAAAGACCCCGATGTGGCGGATCTCTTCTGCAAAGATGATCCGGAGAAGCTGTTCGCTGACCTCCGAGAGATCGGCCACGGCAGCTTCGGAGCGGTGTATTTTGTGAGTATGACATGTAAACACACAGTATGTCATTTTGTCTCAATCAAAACAATAAGATGAGACGTGGTTTGATGTCGTAGCGTAGCGTGGGATCATGGGAGTTGCAGTCATTGCAGTCAGGAGCTGAATTCTCCTCAGAGGTCTCTTCCTCTCCAGAACAAACAGAACAGCTGATTGAAAACACTAAATAAAACAGTTTGATGTTAAAGCTGAGCTGCTGCTAACTTCAGATCTGACGACTAAAATCCTTCATTTGGTTAAAATATACAGTTAAAAACCACAAAGAAAACCACAAAAGCTGTATCTCAAAAAGTCAATTTTGATGCTTCCTGTGCCCACAACTTTTTCTCTGCGTTGTCTTTTCTGTTGCTGTGTTTGATACCTGTGGCCAGGTAAAAACACGAGGCTGACATTTTTAACTTCACCTTCAGAACTGGTGGAAACACTCACTGAGCTGAACAAATCAAATACAGACGTAGATTCAGAGGTCTGGACCTGCATCCTCTGAGCTGGTAAAACATATTCAAACGGTCAGAACATCATCGTCTTCTACTTGTTTGTCGGCAGTTTCCTGTTTTGTTTGCAAGAATAAAACAACAAGATTAGGGCTGCCACCTAAACGTTGAGTACTTGATGCTTCGAAAGTCCCTGATTCAACTAACAGAATATCAGTCAGTGAATCGTTTTTTTAAGCTTCCTCACTCACAGAGCTGCAGGAGCAACAGGCTGTAAACTTTACATCCAGACCTGTTCTCAAAATCACTGACAGCCCCCTGTCGCATTAAACACACAAATCTGAGTCGACTCACAATAAAGCCCTAAACAAGACACAGAGTTCAGTTTCTGTGTAGGTCACTCTATACCAGCTCCTCCTTTTACAGACATAGATTTGTCTCTGTGACTGCCTGTTCTGCCGTGTTAAAGGCAGAATAAAAGCTGTATAAAAGCTCCTTCTGTGCAGTGTTGAGATCACGCTGAAGAAAACCAAACAATTAAAATCTTTAGCGGATTTTTCAAGCATTTCCCTCGGAGATGAAACCTGAGCCCAGGAGGCCTGAGCAGCATCCAGCTCCACCGAGTGTGTGGGTTTCACAGATTCAGACGTTTTGTCTTTAACAAAGAAACTGTGAATCTGAACCCCCCCCCCCCCACACACACATAATTAAGAAAACAGTGGGAACACAACATGTGTACGGACTGAGCTGTGCATCTCATTTCACCTGTAAGATATTCCTCAGGCTGTGTGGTAGACTAACACCTCCACAGTGTTCTCACTGAGCGTCTGACTTTCAGAGGATCCTTAAAAGGCCATCAGAGATGTGCAACAAAAATAGACAATGTGCACCAATTTACATCAGTTAAACAGGTTTATACTATATTTCCCCCTGACTGTGTGTAAACTCTGTGTCCTGAAAGGACCACAGGCGACGTCAGTCAGAGATTAAAACCTTATTTAATGTTGAAAATGTCGTCTTTAAGGTTGTTTGTTTTAGTTCAGGAGTTATTCTCAGCAGAAACAGTGATGATGGATGATGTAGTTGTTTACAGTCTGAGGTCGGACTCAGTGTCGTCACAGATCAACATGACTTTGTCTGGCGTCTGATAGCAGCATCCTCAGTCAGGGTTTAGGATTAAGCCCTTTGGGGGATTAAGCTGTGAGGAAAATATAAAATAAATTCATCATGGTGTATGTCTTTGTTCTGGTCAGGTCGATCTCTCTGCACCACCACACAGTCTTTAAATTAACTCCCACTGTTGAGAAAAGGTTCGTGTGACTGATGAAACATTTCAGATCATTGTCACTAATAAAGGATGTTGGTTTCAGACCAAAAAACTCAAGTCCAGAAATGTCACTCAAACAGAATTTAAAGGTTCAGGTGTGATGGTTCCCTTGTCCTGTAACTGATGATGATGATCGTGTTGTTGTTACACACTTTAATAACCAGGTCAGGACTGTGCAATACAACGTATATCAATATATATCAGACGACGAAGTAAAAATGTCATTTCACATCATGTTCTGTCGTTTATTTCGTGTTGTCGCAAAATCATAGTTTATGTGTTGATGTGGACGTGTGCAGCAGCTGACTCGGCTCGAGTCACATTTTAACATTTAGCACGACTCCGACATGTTTACTGACTACGTATATATATATATATATATATATATATATATCACATTAAGTGACCTGCTGCCTGAACATGAGGATTTACAGCGACCAGGTTACTGCAGTGAGAGCTTTTGTGGTTTAAAAGTCAGAGAAGCTGGAGGATGAATCTGGGTGTGGAAACTTCCTCTTTTGTTTCTGCTGAAGTGCCCTTGGGCAAAGCCCATAGACCCAACGTCTCTGCTGGCAGCAGCTCAGGTTGTTATTATACTTGGCAGCATCCAGGTGTGTTTCTGCAGAGGAGAGTGTTGGATCCCAGTGAAATTCACCTGAATAAACAAAAGTTTAACAAAGTGTGATATGGTTTACCTGTGTAACCTGTTTGACTCCGAGTACACCTGTGTAAACACGTCTCTGTGTCTGTCATCCTGCAGGCCCGAGATGTGCGCAACAATGAGGTGGTGGCCATCAAGAAAATGTCGTACAGCGGCAAACAGACGAACGAGGTGACGAGAGAAACAACAACTTTCTAAACATTTCTCCAAAGATAAAACTTGTGTCTTTAGAATGTTCTGGAGGAAACAGGCTCAGGTCTGACTGTGTTCTGTGTTCTGTTCAGAAATGGCAGGACATTATTAAAGAGGTGAAGTTCCTGCAGAAACTTCGTCACCCAAACACTATCGAGTATCGAGGATGTTACCTGAAGGAGCACACAGCATGGGTACGTACTGGCAGCTTTAGAAGATACACTCCCTGACCAATTTATTAAGTACACCTACATGATCCAGTGCAATATTATTTTACCTTTATCAAGCTTTAAAAGGACAGTTTTTGTTTAAGCTTTCTGTGGCCACCGAGTCTGTGTTGCTGAATACATTTCCACTGTGGATGTAAGGGGAACAAACAGGTGGAAAACTAATAATTAAAGAGATTAAAAAAAGAGAAATAATGTGTGTTAAACCGTCTCTCCCTCAGCTGGTGATGGAGTACTGCCTCGGCTCGGCCTCAGATCTCCTCGAAGGTCAGTCGAGCACAAAACACCACAAACATGTTTTCACCAATTAGTAGAAATAAGATTTTCTGATTAACTGATTTTTATTTGAAGCCTAAAACCAGGAAGTCAGTTAGCATGTTAGCATGTTAGCACTTCCTGTTTCCCTCGTCCCAAAGTCAGTGTGTTTCTGGTTAAATGTCTGAAATAAGGTCTGTGGTTTTAACACAAGCTCAAGACATTTTCAGGTTTTATTCTCTGACATAAAATGGGTCAGTAAATCCCCCACTCCTGATGTTTGAAGCTTTTACGTGTCTTAAAAAAGGCGGTTGCTAACAAGTGTCTAAATGAGACTACAGAGGTTGTCGGGGACGTTAACATGAAAACCGCCTTTACACTGCTTTACTTTATTGTTGTTGTGTTGTGACTCGTCTTTTGTCTCTTTTTCCTCTCAGTTCACAAAAAGCCGCTTCAGGAAGTTGAAATAGCTGCTATTACCCATGGTGCACTGCAGGGATTAGCATATCTTCACTCTCACAATATGATTCACAGGTAAAATCTTCTTCACTGTGTCGACTCCTCACACTTTAACAACACTGGAATATTTATTATTATTATTTATCATAACTGTTAACTGATGAAAAAGATTTAAAAACAAACAAGATCAAATAATGAAAAGGGAATGTATGGAAATGATTAAAACCAGAAATAAAAGAGAGGATATTAAAAGGAATACAGAAAATAAAAATAGATTAAAAGGAAAAACCAAGCAGTAAGACAGACTAAAATGTATAAATAAATAAAGGGAATAAGTAAGACTTACTGTTTGCTTATGCTATGTTAATTATAATTATTAGGAACACCTTGCAGCTAAAACTGTAATAAATCCTCCTTCAGGACAGTTGTAATGATCAGTTAGAGTTGAAACTGTTTTACAGACGTGTTGATTCACCTGAATGATAGTAAATAAACTGGCAGTGTTTGCTTATTGTTTTTTATCAGACAGGTCGAGTGAGCGTAGTTTTACAAGCTGAGACAAGTTCACACTCACTGTCCAAGAATGAGCTCCATGTTTTCAAAAACAAGTCCCGACTCTGTCTAGAGCTCGAGTGGTGGAGCTGATTTACTTTGTCTCACAGGTTCCTCACATCTGCAGATTCTTAAATTCTACCAGATTATTTTTAATCTAAACAAACTGAAATAATTACCAGCCTCTTTCAGTTCCCGCTCTCTCAGAGCTACGAGGCAGCACCGTTCATTAAACAATCACACAACCATGTTTTAGAAGACTACAGGTCTCACATGTGTCTGTGTGTGTGTGATATAATTACTGAGTATTGACGTTGGGTTTTGTTCTGCAGGGACGTGAAAGCAGGAAACATCCTGCTGACGGAGCCCGGTCAGGTCAAACTGGGGGATTTTGGTTCTGCCTCAATCGTGGCTCCGGCCAACTCGTTCGTGGGGACGCCCTACTGGTGAGTGATCGACTGAAACCTGCTGCCAGTTACATCTAATCAGTCATTCCTCCTCTTTTATCATCTAATCTTAACCAGTCAGTCGAATTTTATCTTGTTTCAGTTTTTAGAAAAAGGTTTTAATGGAGTTCAATGCGTTTTGTTTTTAAAGGAGCTGGTCGTGAGTGTTGATGTTTCTAACGACTCATTTCCCTGTCGATTAAATGGAAATTTAGGTTTTATCCCCTCGAGAAGGAGAACCTGTTAGCTCGGCTTGTTTCTCTGATTACTGAAGATCCAGACGTCTGAGGACTAAAATCCTTCATCTGGTTTAAGATCAGAGTCAGAACGTTAGAAAAAGTGAGAGATCTTTTCCATTGTCTCCCTCACTGATCCCTGTGTCTGGTTCCAGGATGGCTCCAGAGGTGATCTTGGCCATGGATGAGGGCCAGTACGACGGGAAGGTGGATGTCTGGTCGCTGGGCATCACCTGCATAGAGCTGGGTACGACCTCAGATCAGCACACACCTGTGGACACGAGGATAAGTCCAGACTTTTAAAAAACACTGAAAACCTCTGTGCTGTTTGTCTCCACAGCTGAGAGGAAGCCCCCCCTGTTCAATATGAATGCTATGAGTGCCTTATATCACATCGCTCAGAATGAAAGCCCCATCCTCCAGTCCAACCACTGGTGAGAACATCTGTCTCTGTCTAAAGACAGAACTAAAACAAAGATAAAGAACAAATTCTTTAGATCATAGCTGCTCTGTTACTCTTCCTCCAGCTAACATGATGACCCCATGTTCCTCTGCAGGTCTGATTCCTTCCGTAACTTCGTCGACTCTTGCCTACAGAAGATTCCCCAGGACCGGCCTACCTCTGACGTGCTGCTGAATGTGAGAACACGACACTCGACCAGAACCCAGCACCAAAACCGAATCATGTCTCAGTGTTAACTCCCCCTCTGCTCTCTCTCCTCCCTCAGCATCGGTTCTTGTGCCGTGAGCGTCCGCTGACGGTGATTATGGACCTGATCGCTCGAACCAAGGATGCAGTGCGAGAGCTGGACAACCTGCAGTACCGCAAGATGAAGAAGATCCTCTTCCAGGAGACGCAGCAGAACGGGCCTGTGTCCGAGGGAGGCGAGGACGAGGAGGTGAGGGGAGGGAGGAAGATTAAAGGAGCAGTGTGTAGGATTTAGTGACATCTAGTGGTGAGAACGGTGACTGCAGCTGTCTGGGTGTTTCAGAGTTATAATTATCTGATGACATTATGATCAGGAGAGAGCGTTTTATTCACTAGAAACATCACTATAGATCACTACCAGACTCCATTGACAAAAACAGGATTTGTCAGAGCTGCTGAACACTGCCTTCCCATTTGCGTGCCTTTGTGCCACTGTGTGGTAATTTTACCTGCTGCAAGCATCTGATTACTTCTTCCACCACTGAAAGTCACACAGTAACACAAACACACTAACAGATGGAGGCAGTGGTATTCCAGCAGCTCCTGTGTTCTGCTCTGTTAAATTCCTGTTTTTGTCAATGGAGTCTGGTACAGATTGTCGGGTTCACTGTTCCTGATCAATACTGCACTGATTTAAAATATTTTTCAAACATTAACGTGGGAAAATAAGGTCCAGGTTCCAGAATACCAGAGTTATCCTTTCAGTCGACATGTTTTATACGTCACACAACAGACCACACTACTAACTTCACATCATTTGAACAAAAATGGACGACAGAGGCAGGAGCTTATTCTTATCTTCTCTGGCTTATTACCTAAAATAAATGTGTATATTTTGTGCTGAATCCAGTTTTTCTGTGTGTGTCAGGAGGTGGAGCAGTACCTGTTGCGGACAGGTACAGTCAACAGCATGGAGAGCTCCCAGTCTGTTCCCAGTATGTCCATCTCAGCCAGTTCTCAGAGCAGCTCGGTCAACAGCCTGGCCGACGCCTCCGACGACAGCAGCAGCGAGATGGCCATGATGCAGGAGGGCGAGCACACCGTCACCTCCAACAGCTCCATCATCCACCGGCCCACGGTAAACACCAGCTGCAGCTTTAAATATTCTCTGTGTGCTGTGTCCAGGATTTAAACTGACCTTCCTCCTCCTCCTCCTCCTCAGGGTCAGGATAACATCTATGATGACCCCTACCAGCCGGAGATGGACCAGCCACAGGTTCCCTCTGCTGGACGCCGTCGAGCCTACTATCGCAACCGGGACCACTTCGCCACGATCCGAACCGCCTCCTTGGTGAGTTTGATGCATCGACTCCTCAGAACAGACCTCAGATCCTTTTTAAAGATTCAGATTGTAGGTGATCTCGAACATCCTCCGTCCTCTTCCCCCCGTCATGCAGGTGACCCGTCAGATCCAGGAGCACGAGCAGGGCTCGGCGCTGCGGGAGCAGATGTCCGGGTATAAACGGATGAGGCGGCAGCACCAGAAGCAGCTGATGGGGCTGGAGAACAAGCTGAAGGCGGAGATGGACGAGCACCAGCTGAAGCTCGACAAGGAGCTGGAGAACCAGAGGAACAGCTTCTCCACCGAGGCCGACAAGCTGGCCAAGAAGCACCAGGCCATCCTGGAGAAAGAGGTGACGGACAGAGAAAACTCAGCTCCTGTTTAGCTGAGATAATCACTGTGTGATAACAATAATAATAAATTTTAACCCTGTTCCCTTCATTTTTCCTCCTGCAGACAAAAGCAGCTCTGGCAGAGGAGAAGAAGTTCCAGCAGCACATTCTGGGTCAACAGAAGAAAGAACTGACCAGTTTACTGGAGTCACAGAAACGACAGTATCGCCAACGCAAAGAGCAGCTCAAAGAGGTTCGTTACATCTCTATATATCACTACCAGACTCCATTGATAAAAACAGGGATTTTACTGGGAGCTGCTGGAATACCACTGCCTCCATCTGTTAGTGTGTTTGTGTTACTGTGTGGTACTTTTACTTCAGCAAAGTATCTGATTACTTCTTCCACCACTGAAAGTCACACAAACACACTAACAGACGGAGGCAGTAGCTCCTGTGTTCTGCTTCAGTAAAATGGCTGATTTTGTCAATGGAGTCTGGCAGTAGTTAGTGGACGATCTTCAACATTTGTTAAACTTTTCTTGCATTGAACAGGAGCTGAGTGAGAACCAGTCGACTCCAAAGCGTGAGAAGCAGGAGTGGTTGATCCGTCAGAAGGAGTGTTTGCAGCAGATGCAGGCGGAGGAGGAGGCCAGCCTGCTCCGGAGGCAGCGGCAGTACTACGAGCTGCAGTGTCGCCAGTACAAGAGGAAGATGCTGCTGGCTCGTCACAACCTGGAGCAGGACCTGCTCAGAGAGGTACGTCAGCCCCCCGCAGCCTCGAACCTTCTCCCTGTCCCGTCGGTTCTCTGACTCTCCGGTCTCCTCCTCCAGGACCTGAACAAGAAGCAGACCCAGAAGGACCTGGAGTGCGCCATGCTGCTGCGACACCATGAGTCCACCCAGGAGCTGGAGTTCAGGCAGCTGAGCTTGGTGCAGCGAACTCGGGCCGAACTGATCCGAACGCAGCACCAGACCGAGCTGACCAACCAGATGGAGTACAACAAGCGCCGCGAACAGGAACTCCGACAGAAACACGCCATGGAGGTCCGGCAGCAGCCCAAGAGCCTGAAGGTACGACGGGACTGAGACAGAACGTTTCAGCCTAAAACATCTAAAATCCGTAGGTGTCAGATTAGATGATGTGATTGTTTCTAACTCGTGTTTCAGTCCAAAGAGCTGCAGATCAAGCGTCAGTTCCAAGAGACCTGCAAGATCCAGACCCGTCAGTACAAAGCCCTGAGGAACCACCTGCTGGAGAGCACTCCCAAATCCGACCACAAAGCCGTCCTCAAACGCCTCAAAGAGGAGCAAACACGTAAGCTGGCCATCCTGGCCGAGCAGTACGACCACTCCATCAACGACATGCTGTCCACACAGGCTGTGAGTAAGGCAAGGAAACCTCCGCGCACCTTCTACACCTGAAACACTGCACCTGCACAGAAACACCAACATGGAGCTCAGCGTCAGTTTAGATCATTAAATATCTGAAAATAAAAACTGGTAAATACTCGTCACAAGTCCAAACACAGAGTTAAAAAAGGGAGAAAAGTAATAATAATAAATTAATTTTAAACACATCACACAGCGACCACAGAGGATGAAGATGCTGTTTGTCCATCCACACCAAGTCCTAACAGGGCTAACAGCTAACCAGGCCCAACCTCAACGTAATAAATAATCAACAAGGAAAAAATGAAGGTCTGGAAGAAAAACTTGATTTTATTTGATGAAGAATCAGTTGATCAGAAAATCAATCAGCAACACTTCTGGTCATAAATTAATTGTTATTTATTAAGGAAAATTACAACTCGTTTCTGTTTTATTTCTGACTTGTGACGAGCATTTGTTGCTGCTTTCTGCACCAAACAATTAATCAGTTAATTGTAGAAATAGTTTGCTGACTGATTGAAAGTGAAAAAGTAGATTAGTTTTTGATAACATGTTATAACACAAACACAAACTTTTATGTACCTTATGTACAGAGTTGATGCACATTAATCATGATTTCTGTAAAAGTATTCGTCAGGCAGCTGGTGTCCATCCTGCATCCAGAACAGAAAATACTAAACACTAACAAACAGACAAAGACACATTGCTGTTATTAAAATGGCCGCCGTCACAGCGGCGCTCGGGGCAGATTGTGCTCTACTGATGCGGAGGCTCGTCCCTGTTTGTCCCCACAGCTGCGGCTGGATGAGACCCAGGAGGCGGAGTACCAGGTGCTGAGGATGCAGCTGCAGCAGGAGCTGGAGCTGCTGAACGCCTACCAGAGCAAGATCAAGATCCACACAGACACCCAGCACGAGCGGGAGGTGAAGGACCTGGAGCAGAGGGTGTCCATCCGCCGGGCGCTGCTGGAGCAGAGGGTATGATGGGTATTTAACCTGTGAATTTTTTTTAACGGTTCGCTGCCGGTTCGCCGCTGGTTCTGATGTTGTTCTCTGGTCTCCGTCAGATCGAGGAGGAGATGCTGTCTCTGCAGAACGAGCGCTCAGAGAGAATCCGGACTTTGCTCGAGCGTCAGGCTCACGAGATTGAGGCCTTCGACTCGGAGAGCATGCGGCTCGGCTTCAGCAACATGGCGCTGACCGGGATCCCGGCCGAGGCCTTCAACCAGGGCTACCCGACCCCCAGCCCCTCCTCAGGCTCAAGCGGCTGGCCGTCCCGGCCCGTCCCGCGCTCCGGCAGCCACTGGAGCCACAGCGTCCAGAATTCGGTGGCGACTCCGTCCTGGCGCAGTCAGAACCACGGCGGCGGCGGAGGCTTCAGCCGCACAGAGTCCATCACCTCCTCCCACGGCCTCGGCAGGGACAGCGAGCTGAACAAGAGCGGGAGGGGCCACTCCTCTTCCTCCTCCTCCTCCTCCTCCCACCACCACCAGCAGCACTACCTCCCCCAGCACTACCAACACCACCAGAGCACGCCGCAGCTCTACCGCGACTCCCACGACCGCGACACCCGGGAGCGCGAGCGGGCCAGAGAGTGGGTGGGAGGAGGGAGCCACTACTCCCACCACTCCCACCACTCCCAGGGCCACCACCACCACCTCTCCTCCCACGCCTCCTCCCAGTCCCTGGCTCTCCTCCCGCCGCCGCCTCCGCCTCCCCCCATCTCCCTCTCCTCCTCCTCCCCTCCCTCCTCCGCCTCCTCCTCCTCCTCCTCGCAGGGAGGCTACGGAGGCGGGGGCCTGAGCGTCAGGGGCCCCAGCCTCATGGCCCTCAGGAACAGCCCCCAGCCACTGAGGAGGACGGCGTCGGGGGGGCCGGGGGGCGGCGGGGGGAGCGACGGCGGGCTCAGCCGGAGCACGTCGGTCACCTCCCACATCTCTAACGGCTCTCACCTCTCCTACTCCTGAAACCGCCTGAGTCCTGATCTGAAATTATCATTTTATTTCCTCTTAAAACAAAAACCCAGATTTTAAAGTGTAAGTTTAATTTTTTAAATCTTCTTTCTTGAAGTGAAAAGAAAGAGAGGAAGACGCAGGAACATGAGTATTAAAAACCCTGAGTTGCACAGAAACAAAACAATCTGATGAGGCCAAAATAAAAATGTCCACGTGTGAAAACGAGAGTTTAACGTCCAAGAAAAACAGAGAAAAACATATTTGTTCAGACGCGTCGAGTCCGTTGCACAGTACTGACTTTGTCGTGAGGTGCAGGCGTCGCCTGAAGGTCGACGCCTTCAGTGTCGGAGCGAGTCGACGTGGATTTGATTATTTTTTATTTTCTTCTCAGTTTGTATCGAACTGAGCAGCAAGCGACAGGTGTGGAGCTTCCACTTTGGCTAGAGGTGCTTTAAAAAAAACAAACCACTGTAACTATGTAAATAACGGTAAATTGTAAACCCAGTTTTTGATTTGTAAGTGTTTCATACGTTCAGCGAGGGGTGGGGGGAGGGAGGGAGGAGGAGAGGAGGGAGGAGGGGGAGGACAGCACAGGAGTCGACCAAGGGAAGATTTCTTGAAAAAACATTTCTTTTATTTTATTTGTTAGTGATTAAGATTCTGTATATGACAATAAAAAAACACTGCCATCTTTTTGTTGGGTTGACCCAAAACAACTCTACCACTGCCCTTTAATCTTCTTAAAGGAACAGTCCCACATTTTGAGATTAGATTTATCAGATTAATCAGAGTTCAGGACAGAATTAAGACATTTTTTTTAGAGGAGGAAACTTTTAACTTTCCAACAACTTCACAGTTACATTCTGTGTGTGCAGAAATAAAGACAGAGACAAAATAAGTATTTTGAGTTTCAGTTGAAACTTGATAGAAAATAATAGGAACGCCCGTCTGTAACAAACAATACAAAAAATTAAATTAGCTTCTCACACTTTTCCACCTCTGAGTAAAAAACCAGGTCATAGAGAGGAGGATAAAATCCTCAATCACAGTATATGTCAATTATTTTACACTGTAGAATAATTCTGTTTTTTTTCCAGATCAACTTCTTGACTACAGACCTTGATGTTCATGTCCTGAATCACTGATCTGATTTTAAACCAACAGCGTAAAAACATCTGACGACAAATGAGTTCATCTTGTAACTTACTAAAAACATGAAAACTAAATCAGTGTGAAGCTGTTTCTGTTTCCTCCCTGCATCCAGACTAAACCACATCCATGACATCAGTGAAACGGCAAATAAGGCTACGTCCTCACTAATATGTTGTAGTTGCTATGGTTATGCCTGGCGTTCTAGAGCCGCTAAAACAGAGACTTCTGGAAACGCTGCTGGACCCGTTTTAGTTTGAACTTTCATTTCCTGGTTTGGTCCCATCAGTCCCGACGTGTCCTTCCCCGATTAGTCACGTTCCGATCATGTGACCGTATGGAGAACGCTCCCGGTGTTGCTCTAGTACGTTGCCGTATTTGCTTTGTGACGTCTCCTACTGCAATGGCAAAAGGCTTCATGTTGATCGTACACACTGACCGATGAAATCCTGTTTCCTGGTCCAACTTCTCTGAGTCTCCTGTTTTCAAGATGCTGCAGTGCTGTGTCCAGTGTTGGGAGTCCAAAAAACTATTCAGTTTTCCTGACAATCTTCTGTTCCACACTCCAGTCCAGTAGGTGGCGGTAATGCACCTGTGAGATGGTTTACCAACTGCCATCAGTGTCATTCTCCTGCTTTCCTAGTGATGAGAAAGAAGAGGAAATGGCCGCAGTTGATAAGTTTCAATTTCTAGACGAATGAAGAAAAATTCTAACCTAGCCAATGTTAGCACCCCCTGGTAAAAGCAGGTACCCCCGATATAATCCAAGTTTTACAGGGTGTTTCTTGCTACGAGCCACATCTTCATGTTTCAGTTGTGCTGCCCAAAAAACGTTGAGAGTAGCTAGCTATGGCAATTTATTTTTACCTTAGCTGGGTGAAGATAACTAGCCAAGACCAGCTTTATTCACCTTAGCTGGGCAGCACAAAGGACTGACTAAGATGTGGGGTCAGAGGAAGAAACACCCTGTAAAACCTACAGCTTATATCAGCTTTTACGTTAGCTAAGTTAGCTGGTTAACGTTAGCAACCACTGGCATCAAACCTTTTTTCTCTTTGTTTAAAAATTGAAATTTATCCACTGCAGCCATTTCCTCCTCTCTTTCTTCTCACAGTGAAAGCAGTAGAATGACACTGAATAGTTCTTTGGTTTTTAATGGCGGTTGGTAAATTATTGCCACCTACTGGACTGGAGAAGACTGGCAGGAAAACTGAATAGTTTTTTGGACTCAGATCTGTTCTAACAACACGGGACACAGGAGAGCCTCCGAGAAGTTGGACCTGCAAACAGTATTTACTTCCTGTTTACACCTGCACACACATGATCAGTGAACCATCGAGTGATTTTCAGGAGTGTTTTCTTGACAGATCGTTTTAAAATAAAAACGTGTTAGCGTGGATGTAGCCTGAGAAAATCTAAATGTGGGGTTGTTCCTTTAAAGGGATGCTGCCAGAGAGTGTTGTTGTGTGAGCCGAGCACTAAGTCTTTGCTGAAAGTGTGTGATTGTGTGTGTTTGTATGGATGTGTGTGTGTGTGTGTGTGTAGCGCTGACAGCTTACCTACACCTACACCTGTCTCCCCACATCTGTAGATAAGATGTACATGTGCATTACAGATTAGTACAATTCAGTGCATGGAACTTCTGTACAGACGGCATTTGTATGAATAACATGCACACTACCTATTTATATAAATGCATATAAATGTAAGATACCTGTGTAAATGTAGCAGGTATACTGAAGATTGTTCACTGTCCAAACACTTTTGACTTGCATTGTACTTACCAGTGTACATAGAAGCACTAACTCTGAGACTGTGTTAGAGTAATAATAATGATTATTTTGTCACGTGAGGTAAAAACCGATTTGTACTAGATGCAAACAAATAGATGCTATCATTATTATTACTACTACTGCAGTTGGAATATTTATGTTGTTATGCTAATTTTTAAGTTTTTAAAATGTAATTGCCAATTTTGACCACTAGGTGGGGAATAAGCGCAATGTTACTGTGATAGAGCTATAAAAAAATCAACAAAAAAACAATATTAGTGTTTATAAGGATGACATAAAGGACTACCTTTCCCAGCACTCCTGTCGAGGTCTCAGGGTAGGAGTCTACAGTTCTGGGCAGGGCTGCGTTCTACTTTTTATTTCTTATTTTGTTTTTATTTTTGAGCCAGTATTAAAATGTGGAGCGTCCACAGTCGAGCTGAATAATGCGATGTATCTCCAGATTCTTTCATTACATTTGGTGCCATATTTTTGTTTTTTATTTTTTCGCACCCTTTCCCGTGCGAAGGACTTTCCCTAAAACATCATAACCTGCGAAATGTGGAGGGCCAAAAACTGTTCAGTATTAGATGAATTTAAAAAAAAGACAAGGAAATAATCATGTAAATAAATTGTGTTTAAAAAAACAAAACAATTGTGAAATGAACCAAATTATTTAAACTAAACACGGGTATTACGAAATATATTTCATCATTCATTGTCACAGTAACAGAAGATATGATCGGATATGATTTTTATTTCATTTTTGTTACCTTTAACTCGGCGAAGAAAATTTTGCTTAAGAAATATCAGCAGGGTAAACAATCATTAAAATAATTGTGAAGTAACTGGAAGAAATTATTAAAACTAAGAATATTTAATTTCATAATTAAATTCCACCGTAACTAAGGATATGATTGGATGTAATTTTTATTTCTTCATATTTTTTTGTCACCTTTAGCTTGCCGAAGAAAATTGGAATTTTTAAAATGTTTCAACTAAACATCAATTAAATTGATTAACTGAAAAAAATGACAGTTTAATTGTATAACACCAATCATAAAAAAATCTGAAACTGAAAATATGATGAAATATTATATAATAATATAAGTTTAATAATGATCTTGAATTATCTCAGGATTTGTTTAATTTATATTTTGTACACAGTTTATACATGTGATTATTTATTTTGTAATGTCTTTTAAATGACATTTAATATTGACGTGTTTTGTCCTCCATAGAGGAGCTCCACTCTCCTCTTTTCTAAATAAACACCTCATCATTTGGTTTTGCACAGTCCGAATGGGTAGAAAAAAAATAATCCGGTCACTTTCTGCAGCGGCATCTCGACAGGTGGAAAATAAATCAGGATTTCAGTTGATTTTTTTTTTTTTTTTTTAAGTATTTTCTCGGGAGCCTCCATCACTGCTGCAGAGAGCCGGCCTCAGTGATCTGATGCTGTCTTTAGTTGTCATGTCTACCTCATTTGCACTGATAGTAAAAGAATGTTTGGGTGGATAAAAGAGAAAAAAAAGCAGATTTCTTGGCTTTTGCTAAATGTTTCTTTTGTTTCCTTCATATTTGTGCAAATGTTGTCATTATGGCGGAGGGAGGGGGAGTTGGGGGGGGGGGGGCAGCGCAGCGCTGCCGTCTTCAGAGTTGAAGCTGTAAAGTTTCTCCTTTTTAATTTTCCCTCCGCGGACACGTCACTACAGGACGAGCTGGACTTTATTGTGGAGACACTAAGATGTCGGCCATGTTGGACTGATCTGATGGAGACAACTGGTGGGAACATGCTGGTCTTGGGGTGGGGGGGTGGGGGGGTATTTGAACCATGAGATTTCATTTTGCCAACTTTCTGTCTTTTTTAAATCCTGTTTTTGTAATGAGTTTCAGAGCTGGTCATTCCTGGACTGTGTGTTTTTGCCAATTAAAGCTGCACTGGGAAGAAAAAGTCAAAATAACCAGATTAGATTCATTTAATTGAAGGAATATTTGGGGAAATTTTCATGTTTGCCTTTTTCTCCAGAGTCACAGTGACGTGTTTTTGCTCAGTTTTTTGACGTTTTTATCGACAGAACAATCGATTTAATTGAACAAATCAGCAGCAGATTAATCAGAGATGACATTAATCATCAGTTTCAGTCCATTTCATGCTCAGAAAATAGTGAAAAGGTAACGTTTTCAAGTCTTTATTTGTGCGAGCAACGGTCAAAAATCCAGAAATATTCAATTTTAAAACGCAAAAAACACAGACAGTTTAATTTATTTTCAGTTTTTGGCTCTGTGCTGCGTTCAAGGACAGTTTGACAATCAAAAACTGAATTATCGAGTCTTGTGTTAAGATGTGAATGTGCAGACGAGTAAATTTCCTGTTTATTCCTTTCATTAGATGATTGCTTGTTTGTGTTTGGGTCCATAGTTTCTCTCCTGGTGCAGTTTTAAATGTTTCTGTGGGACAGACCCCCCCCCCCCCGGCTGATGTTGTGTTTGTGGGCAGCAGGTTGATAAACTGTGAGGATGATGATGATGATGGTGGATGGATGTGAGGAGTCGTGGGCGGATGTAAATCTGTTTTTACAGCAGGAGGCCGGAGAGTTTCAAACGTTCAGGTTCAATGCAAAATGTTTGGAGGAAGTGTTGAAAAACTGAGTTGTACAGAAACGTAACAAAATAATTTTTGGAGAAATAAATGAACAAAAACAGAAGTGTTTGGTTTTTATTGTGTTTCAGGGTGTTACCATTCACATTTATTTACATTTTTAGAGGAGATCCTTTCTATCTGACCAGAAACATCAATTTATATCAGTACCAGACTCCATTGACAAAAACAGGAATTTTAGCGAGGAGAACACAGGAGCTGCTGGAATACCACTGCCTCCATCTGTTAGTGTGTCTGTGTTACTGTGTGACTTTCAGTGGTGGAAGAAGTAATCAGATACTAAAGATAAGAGTACCACACAGTAACACGAACACACTAACAGATGAAGCAGTGGTGTTCCACAACTCTATCCTAAAATCCTGTTTTCGGTAATCTGGTGGTGATATATACGCGTTTCAGGTTGCCTAATACTGCACTGCTCCGCTGATTAATGTTGAAGCTACAGCTCCACAGCATCAGGCAGAAAATGAACAGAGTGTCTGTGTGTTAATAAAGCTCCTCGAGCAGCAGCAGCAGCGTCCTCTGGTGGCTGCACAGAGAACAGTAAAAGCTTACAGCACCTGTAATTGTTCCCAGGCGGTCTCCCCATCAGAAAGTACTGACCAGGCCGACCCTGCTTAGCTTCCGAGATCAGACGAGATCGGGCGTGTTCAGGGTGGTATGGCCGTAAGCGATAGAGACTGAGACAATCAGACCTTTTACAGGTCACACACAGACCAGAGACGGCTCTATATATCACTACCAGACTCCATTGACAAAAACAGGGATTTTACTGGGAGCTGCTGGAATACCACTGCCTCCATCTGTTAGTGTGTTTGTGTTGTTTGACTTTCAGTGGTGGAAGAAGTAATCAGATACTTTATATAGGTTAGAGTAATAGACAATAACACAAACTAACTAACCGACTGATCCGGTAACTCTCCGGTCTTCTCGGTTAGGGGTTGTCGTGTTTTTGTCAATGGAGTCTGGTAGTGATATATAGAGCAGTCTCTGGTCTGTGTGTGACCCATAAAATCTGGTGTCTCAGTCTCGCTACGACTCATACCAATTACGCCGATCTCTGATCTCGGAAGCTTCGCGGAGTCCGAGCAATCATGCAGATGAGGCTTCTGAAAACCAGTGCTCCATAACTGTTCTGGAAAAGCTGTTCAAGGGATTAGTAAAAGTATTGCAGGTTACCATGTAACAAAGAGGGAAACATGAAAAAAAAAATAGTAAAGACTTGACAAGTTTCCACTGTTGTTAGTGCTTCACTCTTCTTTAGTCCACGTCAATATAATGTCTGAATACTAATTTCAATTGTTATATATATATTATATATTATAAATAATTAAATTTACTCTTATTATAAAACTATATGTCTGTTTTTTCTAAACGAATAGTTGAATCAGTCCATAAATATTCTACATCAAACTAATACAAAGTTCAGAAAACAACAGGACAGTGTTTCAGGTTCGTCTGTTTATAAAAACATCAGTTCCCTGACCGGGAATCGAACCCGGGCCGCGGCGGTGAGAGCGCCGAATCCTAACCACTAGACCACCAGGGAGCTGGGTGACGTCGAAACGTTCTCGCTTTCTAACGTGAGCAAAGCGACGCAGCGGAGCCACGATGCGATTCGGCGACGCATGACGTCACCTCATTCAAAAGCAACGGGAAGACGCGTCGCTGTGAAACGGAGGGCAGAGTAACGGAGTAACGTTACTCACTCGGAGACATTTAAAAACAAACATGGGGCGAATCTGTGTGTTTCCGAACTGCAGCAGTAAAATGACGCGCTGGACCCCGCGGAGCTTCCATAGGCTCCCGCTGCGGAACCGGGACCTGCTCAAGTTGTGGCTCGTCGCGCTGCAGATCGACGTAAACACTCCGGTCCGCACGCTGCGCCTCGCGGACCTCCGGGTCTGCAGCGACCACTTCGACCGGGACGACTACTGCCAGTCAAACCGGAAGAGGAGACCGACACCGAAACACTTTTTCCTGAAGAAAACTGCTGTTCCCAGAGCGGAGAGACCCGCTGCAGTCACGGTGGAGGTAACGGTGGAAAGTTCTGTTGTTGACCTGGGATCAGTTCAGAGAGCGCGGCAGTGAAGTACTTAGCTCTGGTATTCATGAACGTGGGTTTTATTTTCGCGTGTTTTTATGTTGAGTCGGTTCAGTATTGATCAGTGAACAGTGACCCCGTCCACCGCGAACCGCTGATGCAATGTAAACAAACGGTGCATTTAAAGTTCTTGTTTTTGTCACTGACAGACTGAGAGTGTCTGACAACATGATGATAGGATTCCTACAGAGACAGAGGTTTTTATTAAAGAGTCAGATCCTTTTAGTTTAACCAGAAACATCTCTATATATCACTACCAGACTCCATTGACATTGTTTGTGTTACTGTGTGGTACTTTTACTTCAGTAAAGTATCTGATTACTTCTTCCACCACTGAAAGTCACACAGTAACACAAACTAACAGATGGAGGCAGTGGTATTCCAGCAGCTCCCAGTAAAATCCCTGTTTTTGTCAATGGAGTCTGGTAGTGATATATAGAGCTGTCTCTGGTCTGTGTGTGACCTATAAAAGGTCTGATTGTCTCAGTCTCTATCGCTTACGGCCATACCACCCTGAACACGCCCGATCTCGTCTGATCTCGGAAGCTAAGCAGGGTCGGGCCTGGTCAGTACTTGGATGGGAGACCGCCTGGGAATACCAGGTGCTGTAAGCTTTTACTGTTCTCTGTGCAGCCACCAGAGGACGCTGCTGCTGCTGCTGGAGACAGAAGATTATTATTATATCACATAACTCAAAGACTGTACTGAACTGACTGACAGCAGACACAAACACTGGCTGCACACTGTTAGCTCATGTTAGCTGCTGGTTAGCTCATGTTAGCTGCTGGTTTAGCTAAAGTGGAGTGTGCATTAATGGTGTCGTGTCGTTTCCTGATGATAAAATGGCTGCTTCCTGTGTTTGTTCGAGTTGAATTCCTTCAGCTGATGTCGCCAGGTGTTCAGGTCGTGTCTGTCTGTGTGATATTTTGCAGGTGCAGTACGACAGCTCGGCAGAAACAGACAGAAAATCAGAGCGGTTCAGAAGCACAGGTGAGTCTGATCCTCACCTTCCGCTGTGGAGAACTCAGGTATTTGTGAACCTTGTGTTCTCACGTCTGTGAGTGTAAATGATGATGATGTGCTGCAGCAGCCGTCCTGGATTCAGTCTGATTTGAGCCATCAGAGGTGAGAACGAGCACTGCAGTGGACGTACTTTGACTCGGACAGTTGCTCAGTGGATTAAAGTGCAGCAGCTGTTCACAGCTGCATCCACTGCTCTTACTCAACAGAGGAGTCATTCATCAATCATTTACACCCAGAAGCACATGAGGTTCAAACATCACAAATCATTCAGAGGTTCACAGGCTGCTGATGGTTTGACTCGCTATAACATAAACTATGCACTTTATACTCTAATTGAACAGTTGAATATTCAGATTTTCACCTGAAATAATTCTTTCTGACATTAATTCACAGGTGTTCAAGTAAGTCTACCTGAGACACGCCCTGTGACCACACACAGGTCAGTCAGCAGGTTTTATCATGTTCCTCTGAGGGACTAGTTAAAAGATAACACTGATATTTTTCACCCTGGGTCTTATTTCCCATGTTTCTTAGTGTAAATGATTGATAGGGACAAAAATCTGTAAAAAAGCTACAGATCCCCACCAGACTCCATTGACAAAAACATGAATTTTAACTGAGCAAAACACAGGAGCTGCTGGAATACCACTGCCTCCATCTGTTAGTGTGTTTGTGTTACTGTGTGAGACTTTCAGTGGTGGAAGAAGTAATCAGATACTTTACTGAAGTAAAAGTACCACACAGTAACACAAACACACTAACATAGAGGCAGTGGTATTGAGGGAGAATTCCTGTTTTTGTCAATGGAGTCTGGTAGTGATATGCAGAGTGATGTTTCTGGTTGAACAAAAAGGATTTTACTCTCTTTTCTGACCCGTCACAGATCAGATCCTCAGCACATCGTTGATGAGGAGGCGATCCTGCAGCTGATGAAGAGCTGCCCAGAGTGCAACAGGAAGTGTCGCTGCAGCAAACACACTCGCGGCCCGTACTTCATCGTCTACCAGAGCTGTTACTTCTGTGATTATCAGCGCAAGTGGGCGAGAGCCAGCCCGAGGCCAGAGATATGAACATTCTCAAGCTGTACACACCAACAAAGAAGGAACAGTCAAAGGTCGAGGGGTGCAGATGACCCCGGTCCAAGGCCTCAGGTAAAGGTCAACAGCTAGAGTGAGATCAAGTTTGACAGTTTCTGTCTGTGTCTGATAAATTTAGCAGCTAATTATATGATGCACGCTTCAATTTCTGTTCATTTCTATGGAAAGATGATTATTAAATATGAGAGTATTTTATGTAAAAGAGGAGGATGTGGAGAAAGTTGATTTTTTATGAGATTAAAGAAAAATATGTTGGAAAAAAACACTTGTTCATGGACAGAATTTGTTGAGCATGTTGAGAAACATCACTTTATATCACTACCAGACTCCATTGACAAAAATAGCGATTTTACTGGGAGCTGCTGGAATACCACTGCCTCCATCTGTTAGTGTGTTTGTGTTACTGTGTGGTACTTTTACTTCAGTAAAGTATCTGATTACTTCTTCCACCGCTGAAAGTCACACAGTAACACAAACACACTAACAGATGGAAGGTAATAACTGTCATCTGTTTTAATCAATGAGTCTGGTAGTGATATATAGAGCTGTCTCTGGTCTGTGTGTGACCTATAAAAGGTCTGATTGTCTCTGTCTCTATCGCTTACGGCCATACCACCCTGAACACGCCCGATCTCGTCTGATCTCGGAAGCTAAGCAGGGTCGGGCCTGGTCAGTACTTGGATGGGAGACCGCCTGGGAATACCAGGTGCTGTAAGCTTTTACTGTTCTCTGTGCAGCCACCAGAGGACGCTGCTGCTTCTTATTCAAAAATATCACACTCCATTTATGAACCTTGGTCTTATTTAGCATGTTTTTGGGTGAAAACAACCAAAAGGACGATTGGTTAACCAGAAACATCATTATATATCACTACCAGACTCCATTGACCAAAACAGGAAGTAATCTAGCAGCTAACATGAGCTAACAGTGTGCAGCCAGTGTTTGTGTCTGCTGTCAGTCAGTTCAGTACAGTCTTTGAGTTATGTGATATAATAATAATCTTCTGTCTCCTCCAGCAGCAGCAGCGTCCTCTGGTGGCTGCACAGAGAACAGTAAAAGCTTACAGCACCTGGTATTCCCAGGTCTCCCATCAAGTACTGACCAGGCCCGACCCTGTAGCTTCCGAAGATCAGACGAGATCGGGCGTGTTCAGGGTGGTATATTGTCTTGATAAGTTGAGACAATCAGACAGCACATGGGTCACAGACCAGACGGCTCTATATATCACTACCAGACTCCATTGACAAAAACAGGGATTTTTACTGGGAGCTGGGCCACCACTGCCTCCATCTGTTAGTGTGTCTGTGTTACTGTGTGACTCGGCAATTGGAAAGAAGTAATCAGATACTTTACTGAAGTAAAAGTACCACACAGTAACACAAACACACTAACCAGTTGAGCTGGTAACTCTCCTGTGTTCTGCTTGGTAAATTCCTGTTTTTGTCAGTGGAGTCTGGTAGTGATATATAGAGATGTTTCTGGTTAAACAGAAAGGATGTAGTTGGTCTCTGGTGGTTTCTGGGGCCATGTCTGAACCACATGGAGGACCTGGCCTCAGACTGACTCGATGGCTGCACTTCCACCTGTAATAATTTCTCTTCATGTGAAGCTAAAGTAACTGTGTGATAGTTGAGGTGCAGGTGTTCCTCCATCTTTCTCTCTGACTCCGACCCTCCTCTGACCTTCAACTGGATGAAAACACCAGGAGTCTAAAAATAACTTTTCAATCTGTTTCTGGGGGAAATGATTAAAGGGGAGTGGGCTGCATCACCCACCCCCCTACACACCATGACTACTGAAGCTGGACAGAAACAGGAGACAAAAAACAGGAAGCAGGAAAGTTTGGATTAAAAATAAAAGCACAGCACTCGTCTTTTAGATTCTGTTAAACACACATTTTACATGTCACTTTCATTATTTCCCCACATTTAAATATGTAAACTTATATTCCCTGTAAACTTCAGGGAATAATGACATTTTCTGACATTTTATTGACCGATCAATCTATTTATTATTAAACAAAATAACACCCAGGTGTTCAACTGAGATTTAAGGTGGGTAAGGTGAGTGAAATCTTTTTCCTCATTCCTCAACTTATTTAGCAGTAAATAACGATAAAAAGCAATGTAAAGATAAAGAAAATGAACGATAATTAAAGAAGTCGCTGCAAATGTAAAAAATTAAGACGAAATTGTTCACAGAAACAAAATTTAAAGAACTATTTATTAAAATTGTTATATGAGTACAAACATATGTAAAAGTGTTATATGTTTTATTTCCGATGTCAGAAAAAAGTTTCTGTGAAGTCGAGTCGTAACTGTTGCGCTGACGATTTTATTCTGAAAACAAACCCACCGGAAGTCGTACTCTTATTTTTTGCCACCTGACGGAAATCTGTTCAGAGGAAGTCGCCGCTCAACCAAACCCAACTGTCGGTTTTTACAGTTTCTCCCTGAAACCCGGGTCCGTTCACGGCGGTAACTCGCTCACACAGGCGCCGTGTTTCGTTTGAAATCCTCCCAGCAGCTCAGACATGGCGCAGGAAAACATTTTCTTCTTCGTCCCCAATTTGATCGGTGAGTTTTTACCGTCTCTGCCAACACGGAGCTAGCTTAGCGTTAGCACCGTACAGTAGATGCTACTGAGACAGAGTCAGACCAAACTCCATTCAAAAACTGTCACATACAGTGAATAAACCAAACGGAGTGTTTCTGTCTGTTTACATCTGGTTTAACTTGTTATAAACATGAAACTCACCGCAGGATTAAAGAAGCAAGAAGCGACACTATGTTGAGTTTAGATGATCTTCAGTTTTTACTTCATTTATTGTGAAATATTAGACACCAGATTAGATACAGAAAACTATAGAAAGAGTCGCTGTAACACTGATAAGATCAAAATGAATAAATGCATTTATGTAATGAATGGGTCATGTAAAAGTCAGGTACGAGACATTTTCATTTGGCTAAAGTCAGATATTTGAAGACATCTCTCGGAGCTCTGGTTACTTGTTATGAACATTTTTAATCATCATAAGACAATTTATCCATTAAACCTGTAGTTGAAACTGTTTCCAGCTTTTAATTGTATTTGAGAATGCAGAGATTGATGCACAGTGAAATTTGAAGAGCTAATCTGCAGCACAAACACGGAATAAACTCTGTTTTCCAAACTACAGAGACGATAAGAGCAGAGGGTTCAGTGTTTAAATAAAACTGTCCTTGTTTGACAGGAAGTGACAGTTTGAATCAGGCTGGGACCTTTGTTTCACCTCTGTCTGCGCTCACATCATTTCCTGTCTGATTCTGGTCGTACGAGATGTAAACTCGTGTCGTGTCGTGTCCGTGTCCCTGCAGGTTACGCCCGCGTGGTGTTGGCCCTGTTGTCTTTCTACCTGATGCCCTGCTGCCCGTGGCCGGCGGTCTTCTGCTACCTGCTCAGCGCTCTGCTCGACGCCTTCGACGGCCACGCTGCTCGGGCCCTCAATCAGTGTACGTATCAGGTCTTCACGCTGACCAGGATCCGGTCTCTTCCGGATCACATGGTCCTGACTCTCTGTGTGTCCTCTGATGTTTTCTATCAGCCACCAAGTTCGGAGCCATGCTGGACATGTTGACGGACCGCTGCGCCACCATGTGTCTGCTCGTCAACCTGTCCCTGCTCTACCCCTCCTAC
Organism: Lates japonicus; assembly: GCA_033238685.1. NCBI lineage: Eukaryota > Metazoa > Chordata > Actinopteri > Centropomidae > Lates > Lates japonicus. The sequence continues at coordinate 104,774 of BRZM01000007.1, read as the reverse complement.
ACCTTCCTGTTCCAGCTCAGCATGTGTCTGGACATCGCCAGCCACTGGCTGCACCTGCACAGGTACGTCACCTGCGCCTCCAGCTCAGCTGCAGGAGAGGCCTGTGTTCCTACATTTAACCCTCAGGCTGAACGTTGCTGCAGTTTCCCATGTGAGCGTCACGAGTAGGAGCTGATTTTCTGCTCTGTGGTGCAGATGAGAAACGACAGTGTTAGATTCTGTTCCTCTGAATCATCCATGGTAAAACCTACAGGCCTGTTTCTCCTCTTCCTCAGTGTCGACCTGTAGATTCTCAGCCATGTCGACAGAGTTCACAAGCTTTCTTCTTAGAAGTTAGTGATAGTGTGAAAGAGCGAGGCTGTGAACACAATCGGCCCAAACTCATCTTTTCATCTTTCCCTCCTTCGACCTTCGTCTTCCTCAGCTCTACGATAAAAGGATCAGCGAGTCATAAGACCATCGACCTCTCCGGTAACCCCGTCCTCCGGATCTACTACACCTCCAAGGTCAGGATCAGAAAAGATCTGCGTCTGTTTTCACTGTGTCGATCTGAGTCTGACTCTGTTTCTGTTTCCTGCAGCCGGTGCTGTTTGTGATGTGCGCCGGGAACGAGCTCTTCTTCTGTCTGCTCTACGTCCTCCATCACATCCCTGAACCTGCCGGTAAGCTCCTCCTCCTCTTCACCTCCTGATCTGCTCCGATTAACACGAGCTTCAGTTCACATCCACAGACGACAGGATGTCTGTTACTGCTGTTGATTCATCCTTTATTCCAGCTGAACCGCAGCTATTTACATTCTAGCCAAAGTAATTGTGATTAACGATGTAATTGCAATAATCATGAAAATATTCTTTAAACTTAGAATGGCACTGAAATCACTTTACATTTTGGTAAAAAAACAAACAAACAATTTTTTAAAATCTTTTTTCACTGAAAACCAATCAGATGATCTTTAGGTAATTATCCATCATGAGGTCCTGTAAACGTAAAGGGAAACTGAACTGTAGAGATGTTAAATGTTCCTGCTGCTTGTTGTATCCAGGATGCTCAGCTGTAAGAGTTCATCAGTCTAATCAGCCAATCAGAATCCGCTTTGTCCACTTCTGCCCAGAAACTGCTGAGTCATCACCAGCTGCTGGTTGCTATGGTGACTGAGGACCCCAAAGGTGGTGGGTCACAAAGGAGCTAAAAAGCCAAAACCTACCATCAAACAAACCCTCACAGCTCGAAAACTATAAGTCCTATCAGCACAGTTCCTTCACTATGAGCTCCACAGAGCTTCAGTGAAGACTCTGATGTATTATATGTTTCTTCACTATGAGCTCACAGGCTTCAGTGTGAAGACTCTGATGTGATATGTGTTTCTTCACTATGAGCTCCACGAGGCTTCAGTGAGAACTCTGATGTATATGTTTTCGCCACTATGGGCTCCCACAGAGCCAGTGAAGACTCTGATGTATTATGTGTTTCTTCACTATAGGCTCTGGAAGCTTCAGTGAAGACTTTCTGATATATTATGTGGACGTCCTGTTTACGGTTTAGGCTCCGTCTGATTTAAAACAACCTCCATCTCTGTTTTTAACAAGAACTTCAGAGCTCAGTTTAACATGGCAGTCTATGGGACTGTGGGTCAGCACTCTCTGTGTTTGGAGGAGTTGTTTCCTGAACTGTGAGTATGTGACAGTCACACTGGGTGAGAAGACAAGTTCTCTACATCTTCATATAGAAAGTGTCTGTGTAGGTTGGAAACTGTGGGAATTAAAAGAGGGTATTAATGATTATTCCCATTCACAATTATCCTGATGATGGACTTATTGTTTTTTATTGTGATTGTATTGTCTCATCCCGACATTACGCATTACACACATCCAGGAGTTCAATAGTTGAAGCTGAATTCTCCTCAGAAGTCTCCTCCTCTCCAGAACAATCAGACCTGCTGATTAAAACCAGTATAAACCCTGAATAAAACCGTTCTAAGTTAAAAATCAGTGTTTTTTGAGTGGACACTGGACGTCTGTTAGCTCAGCTTGTTCCTCTGATAACGTCCGATCCAGACGTCTGACGACTACACTACACTGAGTGTGTCTGTGTTTCTGTCTGTAGCCTGGCTGTACTGGCTGCAGGGACTCTGTGGGACCATCTGCCTGCTGAAGTCCGGCATCAGCCTCCTGCACCTCGTCACCGCATCCCAGAACATGGCCGCCGTGGACGCCGCCGAGCGAGAGAAGAGCATGAAGAAGCAGTGAGAAGGACAGGAGAGCTGAGACTACCACAGTTTTATTTATTATTATTATTGTTTTCTAAAGGGGACGCGAGACTTTCTGTGATCTGAGGTGAAAAAGACGTGAAACAGTTCAGATGATCATCTGAGAGACTTTTGTTTTTATGACCAAATATCAAGAAATTCCAAACACAGGCTAAAACTCAGTGATTATTTACTTTATTCAGACAAAACAAGATTCATATTTTATAGAATTAGTTTTCCTGCAGCACTGATTTATTTTACAAACACACAGTGACACAACACAGGTTATTATATCAGATATAACTGAGTCTGTGTGTGGATAAACTGTTATTTCTGACTCCAGTTTGTGCTGGAAACTACTCATATGACAGTTGATTAATAATTTCAGTCATTTTTTAGGCACTTTTTTTTTTTTGTTTTCAGCTTTGTTTTCAATGTGAGAATTTGCTGCTTTTCTCTGTTTTATATCACAGTAAACTGAATTATCTTTAGGTTTTGACAGTTAGACAAAGACAGAACATTAGAACGATTAATCGATTAGTTGAAAAACTGGTTAACTGATAATGATGAATAAATTCAGCCCCAGTCGAGGGTTAGAGCTGAAGCTTCTCAGATGTGAGAATTTGTTGCTTTTTTTATATCACAGTAACTTTAATATCTTTAGGTTTGGAAGGTGTAAGGAGAAAATAAATCACATATAAATACGTCACCTTTGGGCTTTAGTAGATCATTCTGGACATTATTGACTTCTTTCTGTCATTTTAAAGACCAAAATGTTAATTAATTCATCTAATAAGTAACTAATAACGACAGTAATCTCTGGCTGCAGCCGTGTTTTACAGTATTTTATTCCAGCTTTGTACAAAATATTCACATTTTCATCTTAATTTGTTTTAATGAAAGAAAAAAACAGTGTTAAATGACCTTTTTAGTTTATTTTATGTCTCAGATTTAAACATAAAGAGAAGCACAAACTGGAGCTGTTCAACAACTTCATGATCTTCATTTCTCTCTCGATGTCTTAAAATGCCTTAACAGATAACAGATGGTCTTTGGAGCATTTTAACCCTGAAGTTTTGCTTGTAAAATATATTTAGAGACGGAGACGTCGTCATCGAGGCCTGATTCTCACTTCACATCATTCAGATTTCATTTAAAGCTCCTGTCAGTCTGTGTGAAGCTGCTCTGGTTTAGATTAATAATCATCTTTAACCTGGTGTCAGAAGATGAGAGGTAGAAAAAAAGACAATCAGATTAATGTGAATGAATATCTGATTTATTTATCAGCAGCAGACAATTCAATCTTTTCTGGCTTCATTAAAGGTGAATAAATCTTTTATTAATGCTTCACAGTTCCATTATAAACCATTAATACAAAACATCTGGATCACCAGTTTGTTAAAAATCACATTTGCAGGTTACGTCTGCAGTTAGAAAAGTTATTAAAGCTGAATTTAACTGTTAAACATTTCTAAAAGATTTAATTCACCTGTCACAAGTAAAATCCACCTTTATTCCTCATTTCTTTTGTTTTATTCTTGAATTTTTTTGATTGACGATAAAGTTGTGTCCCTGAAATCTGCGACAGCGACCAAACACCTGAATCGTTCACTTTTACGCCGATGATGTCCTTTTGTTCCTGTAAAAAAAAAACGTCTCAGACTTTCCTTTGTTTCTTTACAGCACTTCACAGAGAGGGAGCGAGTTTAAGCTTAAATATTCCTTTTGTGACCTCCGAGCCACGTGTTCTTATTCATTTATTCTTACGAATATTTTTGTGTTGATTAAACAGTGATTGTTGCGTTAGCGGGACGTCGATCAGTTTTTTGGAAATCTCTAATATTCTTTATCTGTGGTAGAAAAGGTGTTTTTCATTTTTTTCTTAGTCCGCTTTAGGCACAAATAGAAAGTTATGCAGGTCATAAGTTATACCTCACGTGACGAGCACCAAGTATTACAGTTTGTGGTTTGTTTTGTTTTTTAAAGTCACTGTACAAACGTTTGTGCTGCTGATGGACTGTAAAGCCATGTTTCACTGCAGAATGTGTGTTTAAAGTGTGAAGTGAAATATAAATAATCACCTCCTCGTTTTTGATGAGAATGTATTATTATAAAGTACAAACGTACATGAACAGCAAAGCCAAGGCTGATGTTATATTTAATAGATATTAATTGTGGTAAATTGAAATATTTGATGGTTATTTTTGTTCAGAGCAGCTGCAAAATAAAGACAATGAAAACAAGCTTTTGGTTTTTTGTTTTGGTTTTTACTTATGTTGGGGTTTATGCAGGTCCGGGAGAAATATGACATTAACATTGTATTTTCCAAAATCAAGGCCTGTAATTCCAGGCAGATGTAGTGTTTTACATCTCAGCAGTGTTTTAGGAATCTCTAAAATGATTTTATTTTCTTGCTTCTCCAGTAAAACCTTCTGAAATGCATGTTCATTTTCCACATCACATCACATTATTAGCTCATTTATCTGAAACCCTCGATGTTTCTGTAGTTATGTAAGATACAGGAGCTCAGGTAGACTGATGTGTTTTATCAAAATATCTATAACTACTGATACAAACCTTTCTCCATGCAGGTATCAGCTGTTTTAATGATGTGACTGCTTGGTTATGTGAAGATGTAGATAACAAAAAATAGTGTTTTAGTAGAAATGACTTAAATGTAAAAAAAAAAATGAATTTTTTTTTTTTTTTCTGAAGCAGGAAAGCTTGACTGAAACAGCTACTATACTGGCTAAACAGGGTTTGTTTTTCTATGTTTTAAGTGCATGAAATAAAAAGTAACAGAGCATTAAAACTGATTAAGGCTCATTTTTAATGTCTGTCTGCTGCAGGAGGTGTATTTACTTATTTTCACTTCAGATACATAGATAAATATAAGACTATTGTCACTGTAGTTATACAACAAATATGTATTAATAATTCATTCTTGGCGTAAATCATAATGGTACATTTGCAGCTTTTAAAATCCTGGCTCTGATAGTTCTTACACATTAAAATCAGCAGTGATTAGCATTAAACGTTCACTTTTTATAGTAATAAAATACTGCTTGGTGTATTAAATGAACGCCGAATTTTTAGTGTTTCTTATTCAATGTCAAAAAGATTATTAGTTTTGCTAATTATTTCCGTAAACTTGAGAAGACAAGTAAGTCAAACTAAAAGTTGATATTTTTTGAGTGGGCTTTGGTGCGGACGTCATGTACACTGGGGTTAGATCCAGCTGTTGCACTTGCGCGCATCGTTACCTTTAAGATGCTCACGGATAAAGCCTTGTTTTAGCTAAACCCGACACCATTTTAGTGAAGAGAGACAGTTTGGCGCGTCCGGTGGACACGGCCCGGGCGACCGGAGGAGTGTTCTCAGGAGCCCCGGAGGATCTTCTCCTCGAAGCGAAGCGAGCTGGGGAATTAACGGCCGAGCTAATTCTATAAATGTCGGATTTCATTATTTGTCGGCCTACCGAGCAGTGGCGGCGGCGGCGGGGGCGAGAGGGACGCGACGAGAGGAGAGGAGGAGACGGGGTCCACTAGGAGAGGAGGGTGCATACACAAAATACTTTCCCTTTAAAGCGGAGAGGGACAGAGGGGGTGAAGAAGAGATAAAAAAAGAAAAGGAAGAAAGACAGAGAGGGAGGGAGGGCGAGGGAGAGCGAGAGAGAGGGAGCGAGGGGTTTGAAAAAAAGAGAAAGATGTCATCCTGTCGATCGAAACACCGAGGCGGAGCCATGGACCGCGGCCGACCGGGAGCGCTCTAGTTAGGGGACGAGCTGTACGCAACGCCGAGGCTTGGAACCCGACGCTGCGGCCTTTTTCGGAGCTATCGCAAAAATAAATGACTCCTGAACAGCTGCTGACTATGATTAGCACGTTTCGACTTCTCGTCCATCTTCTGTATAAAAATAATCTCTATTTTGCATGCAATTCACCAAATTTTATTACAGTAGACATAAGCAAATTATATTAAAGAAATGCACCATTAAAGCAAGCATGATACCAACCATTTTGTCGCATTTACAAAAGCATCTTGTCAGTGCCTGTATATCGCCAAAAGATATTAATTCAGAACTAATAGCAGCTTAATCACTAATAAGTGTTAGGTGATTTAAGCTAAATATCGTCCGGTGTCATTATATATTTCCATTAATTAACCCGGGCAGGTAGAGGAGAGCTGCCATACAGGCCGCGGGTTGTGTTTTCATAGCAGCAGTTGGAGCTTTTCTTCCCGGGCTCCGTCGCCCTCCTCCCTCCCCTTCTCTTTGGTCCCCAGCCTGGTTAGCTTTGACTCCTTCAGGATGGACACCTCCTGGAGTAATTTCCTCTTTCAGGTGAGTGTTAATTGATTTTTTTTAAAGGGAGGATGGATGGGGAGAGTGGAAGGAGATGGGTGTTTTGACATCTCTGCATGGGGGTTAAAGATGGAGGGGGGAGGTCACAGAGGGGTCAGGGTGAAGCTGGCTTCTTGGTTTGGTCTGTGCACATCCAGACCTGATCCCTGCCTGTCTTCATCTGTCAGGACTTTTTACTTTAGTTGTTTGCTTTGTGAATGTGCAGAATTGAAATTAGCTGAGATTTTAAATTAAATATGTCCATTGTTTTAGCTTGTGTTGCCTTCACATGGTGTAAATGTTTATTTAATTAGTTCACTTGATGGTGGCAGGACAAACAGTGGACACAGCGCACAGAGAGGTGGTTTAACCGGGGGCCAGACATTACTGTTTTAGGGCTGCATGATTAAGTAATATGCCAGAATCAGCTTTGTTTACATTGCGTCTTTTATAAAAATTAAAGTTATGTGCATTTAACTGACACACTGGGGGATCACATATCATTTTAAGGTGATAATATGATTGTTTCTCTGTCCACAAGTGGCCAAAAAGTCGATCAATACCCCTGATTACTAAAGAAATCAGTCTGATTAGAATTTAAAAGTAGGAGTACTTATTAAGGAGTATTAATAAATATGTTGTGGTTAATCTCTGGTAGACGGCGCCGACTCAGAGCCAACCAGAGACTCCTCTCCAGTCAGAGCTGCTGCCCGAGCTGACGGGCTCGGCTCAGAGTCCCCCAGCAGAGCACATTGTGGCGCCGCCGTCCACCGTCGACACCGCCGCCCTGAGCGAGGAGCCGCTACCTGGTGAGAGGGCGGGGTGTCAGAATGTTTTATAGCAGCTGGGTTTCTACCTGAGGACTGTTTGAGTAACGACAAGCATCTTCTGTCCACGTTAAAGTCCGTCCACTAAAGTTCTTGATTTTTAACTGACAGACTCAGATTGTTATTCTCAGTGTCTGTGTTGGTGTTGTGGTGTGGTGTGGTACTTTTACCTCAGTAAAGTATCTGATTACTTCTTCCACCACTGAAAGTCACACAGTAACACAAACACACTAACAGATGGAGGCAGTGGTATTCCAGCAGCTCCTGTGTTCTACTCAGTAAAATTCCTGTTTTTGTCAATGGAGTCTGGTAGTGATATATAGAGATGTTTCTGGTTGCCTTTTGCAGTGACCAGAAACACCGTTCTTGCTCAATAATGCACTGATTTGGAAGATTTTTGTCCCTGTCAATCATTTACACCTAAAAACATGGACAAATAAAATAGAGTTATCCTTTAACATCCTGTAGTGACCATATAAATGAGAAATCTGATGAAAACAATCAGCTGAAAACATTTTTCCAAGTCAATGCTGTTTGAATTCAGAGGACAAACTCAACAGCAAAACTGTTGTTTTGTGGAAATGTGATTGTTTTTACAGCAAATTATGATTTTAAATTGGGCCATTGTGACTCTCAGACTGAAGAAAGCAAACAGAAAATCCTTTTAGTGCCAGGATTATCTCTCACAGTGAGTAAAAATACACATAGTGCTAAATCTTCATCAAAACAGAAAATGTTATATGTCTGCACTGTCTCGTCTAAGCTCATTCTCTGTAGGAATCCTATCAATAATGTTGTCAGAAATTTGGTTGGGTACTCTGTTCTTAAACAATACTGCACTGAGTCAGTATCAATCATTTAAACCCAAAAACATGGGAAGAAAAGGCCCAGGTCAAAAAATACCAGAGTTTTTGGCGAAATATTGAATTATGCTTCTGATTTTTGAAGCTTTAAAAATATGTAATAATTATTAAAAACATGAAATGAGGTTTTGTCCTTCACAGGCAGGAACATTAATCTGTGACACAGAGTGACAAAATCCCTGATAATTCATTTAAATCTGACTGAAATGTAAAGTGTGAGTTTGATGTTTGGACCCTCTGCTGTTTCCCTTCAGTCAAACCGCTCACCAAACCGAGCCGGCCGGCCCACATCTGCGCCACCTGCAACAAGGAGTTCAAGAACAGCTACAACCTGCGGCGGCACCAGTCAGTGCACACGGGCATCAAACTGAAGGACCGCGCTGCCCGGGAGAAGGAGGACGGAGCGAAGGGGGGACGGGTGGAGAAGCAGACGGTCCCCCTCTCCCTCCTCCACCTCACCCTGCCCCCTCAGCCTCAGCCGCCTCCTCCTCCTCCTCCTCCCCCACCGACCGCCGCCGCCGCCCCGGAGAACACCCTCCCCCAGCCCGGCCAGCACGCCAACCAGGAGGACCAGCCGGTCTCTGTGTCCATCGCCCCGGCAACCGTAACCATGGCTGCACCGCCGCAGCCCATCCAAGCAGCTGTTGTTGTTGTCGGGTCCATGGAGCAGGTGGGTTCACCGGGAAACGAGCCAGCCTCAGTTAAATATGTATGCAGGGAGGTTAGTGCCGGGACTGGACCCTGATTAAAGGACAGTTCAGCTTCATTTATTTAATCAGTTTTCTCTTTTACTTCACATTTTCTTTTTCCTACTGATGACATGTGCGTCCCAGGGTTTCTGCAAGAGAGGACAAACCTTCACCACCTTCTCTGCTTCTGCTCCACAGAATCCAAATCCCAACCCCAACCCCAACACTAACCAGGTGAGGAAGAACCACGCCTGCGAGGCCTGCGGGAAGGCCTTCAGAGACGTCTACCACCTCAACCGACACCGGCTGTCCCACTCAGACGAGAAGCCCTACTCCTGCCCCATCTGCCAGCAGCGCTTCAAGAGGAAAGACAGGATGAGTTACCACGTTCGCTCGCACCAGGGCGGCGTGGAGAAACCGTACATCTGTCCGCACTGCGCCAAGGCCTTCTCCAGGTATCAACTGTTTATTACATCTGGAAAACCGGTCTGAACATCTGGAGATGAAATATTCTGTTTGTAACAACTCGTTCTGTTTCTGTTTTGTATTTTCAGACCAGACCACCTCAACAGTCACGTTCGACAGGTGCACTCTACAGAGAGACCGTTCAAGTGCACGGTAACGTCCTCATCTGTCAGTTCAACTAATATGGGTTTGTCAAATAATGATGATGATGACAGTCCACAAGTAAGATCCTTATATAGCCAGAAACAGTTGTTTTAGCTCGCTGTTTAAAGACACCAGACTCCATTGACAAAAACAGCTATTTTACCTCATAAAACAGGAATATCACTGCCTCCATCTGTTGGTTTGTTTGTGTTACTGTGTGGTACTTTTACTTCAGTAAAGTATCTGATTACTTCTTCCACCACTGAAAGTCACACAGTAACACAGACACACTAACAGATGGAGGCAGTGGTATTCCAGCAGCTCCCAGTAAAATCCCTGTTTTTGTTAATGGAGTCTGGTATTGATATATAGCGATGTTTCTGGTTAAATAAAAAACAAATAACCAGAATTATCCTTGAAGTACTTTTCAGGTATTTAATTTACTGCCTTAACCAAAAAGACAGCTAATTTAGTCTAATCTATACATTATTTCCAGCTGAATTTGCAGTGTATCTACTACATCATGACACATTATCCTGATTAAAACTTGACCCACATTATGATAGAAGTTTCTTTTTTCCCACGTGGCCTAATTTTGACTCTGAGATGGGTAAAAATGGAAGTTTTGTCCATTTAAAATTAAATGTACACTCACAGTAAAGTGAAAGAAGTCTAAACTTCCTGAATCCTGATCCATGTCTCTGTGTTTTCCACAGACGTGCACGTCGGCGTTCGCCACGCGGGATCGTCTCCGAGCTCACCTGATCCGTCACGAGGAGAAGGTGCCGTGTCACATCTGCGGGAAGCTGCTGTCCGCCGCCTACATCACCGACCACATGAGGGTCCACAACCAGTCGCAGCACCACGCCTGTCACCTCTGCAACCGCAGTAAGTCGCAGCATCTGATGAATCCGCTTCTTAAATCGTGACGTCACACCAATGAAAATCCTGTTTCCAGGACTTCTCTCTCCTGTTTTCAAGATGCTGCAGTGCCGTGTCCCGTGTTGTTTGAACAGATCTGAGTCCAAAAAACTACTGATCCACACTCCAGTCCAGTAGGTGGCAATAATGCACCTGTTAGATGGTTTACCAACCGCCATTAAAAATTCAAAGAAGAAGAACTATTCAGTCTCCTGCTTTCCTTGTGACAAGAAAGAGATGAGGAAATGGCTGCAGTTGATACATTTTTTAAACAAAGTCAAGAGAGACAAAGTTTGACGCCAGCTAGCTAACCTAGGAAACAAAAGCAGGTACCAACACCAGGTAGGTTTTACAGGGTGTTTCTTGCTATGAGCCCACATCACCACACCGTTTCATGTGCTGCCCAAAAGTAGCGAAAATAGGTAGCTAAGATCATCTATTTTCACTTTAGCTGGGCAGAGGTAGCTAGCTAAGGCCAGCTGTATTCTCCTTTATTCGCCGTAGCTGGGCAGCACAGAAAAGGACTGACAACTGAAACATGAACATGTTGGTTCATAACAAGAAACTCCCTCTAAAACCTACAGCTTATATCAGGGGTACCTGCCTTTACCAGCGAGTGCTAACATTAGCTAGGTTAGCTGGCTAACTTTAGCACCTGCAGTCAAACTTTGTTTTTCTTCATTGGTTTAAAAATTGAAACTTATCAACTGCCACTTGGAAAACAGTAGAATGATACTGAATCATGCTTCTTCTTCTTCTACTACTACTACTACTACTACTACTAAGACTATTGCTACTACTACTACTACTACTACTACTACTACTACTATTACTACTACTACTTCTTCTTTTGGTTTTTAATGCCGGTTGCTAAACCATCTGACAGGTGCATTACTGCCACCTACTGGCCTGGAGTGTGGATCAGAAGATTGGTGGGAACACTGAATAGTTTTTTTGGACTCAGATCTGTTCAAACAACTCAGGACACAGCACTTCAGCATCTTGAAAACAGAAGTTGGATCTGGAAACATATATACATTAATATATATATATATATATATATATATATATATATATATATATATATGTATATATATATATATATATATATATATATATATATGTTAAAGAGGTGTTCATCTGTGTTTTCCAGGCTTCACCACCCTTACCTACCTGCGCGTCCACGCTCAGAAACACCACGGTCAGGAGTGGAAGGAGAGCGGCGGGGCTCGGGGGGGTTTCGGCGGGACAGGGGCCGGCGGCGTGCTGCTCTGCCAGCTGTGCGGGGTGCAGTGTAAGACAGCCACGCAGCTCCAGGGTCACATGGGCACACACGCCAACCAGGCCAACCCGAGCCCCGACCCAACGAGCACGGGCCCCGTGGGCACCACCAGCGTGGCTGTCACTGTGTCCAGCGCTACCACGGTGGGACAGCTGGTAACTGACTGCTCCAGTATCGCCCCCCAGCCTCACAGCTAGCACGCTGGGGAGGGTGAGGGGGGTACTGGGGGTGGGACGGGTGGGGACGGAGGTGGGGGAGGCGGGTAAACGAGGACACGTGGAGGAGAGGACGGGAAAGACAGCAAACCAGGTGAGAAACATGGACCTCTACTGTCTGTTTCTCAAGTCTGTTTAATATAAATACTCACATCAGTTCTCCTCTTCACACTCTGAAGTGATTAGATCCTTTTTGTTTGACTGGAAACATCAGTAAAAATCACTGCCAGACTCCACTGACAAAAACATGAATTTTACTGAGCAGAACACAGGAGCTGCTGGAATACCACTGCTTCCATCTGTTAGTTTGTTTATTTATGTGAAGTATCCGATTACCTCTTATATGAAGTATCTGATTACTGACACACTAACAGATGGAGGCAGTGGTATTCCAGCATCCTGTTTTTGTCAATGGAGTCTGGTAGTGATATATAGAGATGTTTCTGGTTGAACAAACAGGATGTTTCTCTTTAATAAAAAGGTAAAATGAGAGTTAATGAACATGAACCCACACAGTAAATTGAACTCTACATTACCTGCTTCTGTTTTCTTTTCGCAGACTGCCACAGGTGGAAGGAAATCCTCTCTCCTCCTCGGTGACGCTCGTGGTTTCAGAAAGAACCCAGCTCCATCAGCGGTGTGAACCAGCTGACCTGCCTCCATCACTGAGGGACTTTAATGTAAAAGTTTCATACTGTACCAGACAAGTAAAAGCCAGGGAACAGGCAGGAAATTTAATGTGTATTTTTATCCATAAGGCTCTAGCAGTTAGCTGTTTCTATTCACCATCATTTCATCGTTTTAATTTTGCACAGCCTGTCATTGGTTTTGTAAAGCTGTTGCTGTTTTTACATCTTTTATATTCCATGATATCAGTGTTTTGTTTATGATGTCGAAATTGACCTTAAAGACCTCAATAACACGATTTATGAACTGAGTTTCCCCCTAATTTATTGCAAAACAGTCTCCAAGTTTGCCTTTGTCAGACCCCTGAGAGCGGGGACAGGAAGAGGGAACAAGTGTCTCAGATGGGCCATCATGTACACACACTTCTCTAGAGCTGATAAAGGCAAACTAATAGTTGTTTGTGTATATTCCCCCATGAACATTGAATGTGCATAACTTCTCTGCTTCATATGATCTTTGTTCTTACTCTGGATGCTGATTTGTAATTCTTGGAAAAAGGTAAAAAAAAAAAAAAAAATATGCCATGTAATTTGTAGCTACCTTGGTGACACATTTTTCTGTGGCTGTGCATATTGATTGTACTTGATGCATAGTGCATAGCGCCTCGTTACTACTGTATTAAAAGGCAGTAAAATGCATGTGTGGATTCAAGATGAAATGATCTTCATGGGTGTCTGAGTGATTGCTGACTGTGCACTTTACCCAGAGCAGTGGTGGAAAGTAACTGTGTACTTTACTCAAGTATAAACTACTTTATACTTAAATTCCACTACATTTCAGAGGGATATATTGTACTTTTTACTCCACTACATTTACAGTATCTGACAGCTTTAGTTTCTAGTTACTTTTCAGATTAAAATTTTACATATCCTCCTCCAATTTATTCCCTGTTTTAAGTGTTTTTGTTTTTTTATGAGAGAGTGGGTGATGGTGTCTTTATCTGCTTTGTAATCAGTACTTTTAATACTTTAAGATTCCCACAGAGACAGAGCTTTTTATTAAAGAGGAAGATCCTTTTAGTTTAACCAGAAACACCTCTATATATCAATACCAGACTCCATTGACAAAAACAGGGATTTTATTGGGAGCTGCTGGAATACCACTGCCTCCATCTGTTAGTGTGTTTGTGTTATTATGTGACTTTCAGTGGTGGAAGAAGTAATCAGATACTTCAGATAAGTAAAAGTACCACACAATAACACAAGCAAACTAACTGATGGAGGCAGTGGTATTCCAGCAGCTCCTGCGTTCTGCTTCAGTAAAATTCATGTTTCTCTTAATGGAGTCTGGTACTGATATACAGCGATGTTTCTGGATCATTATCTTTATAAACTGATTATAAATGCCAAATAATTGAAATTAAAGTAAGTGTTGCTGAGTGTTTCTGTTACTGTTAACAGAAACATCACTATATATATATATGTATATATATATAGTGTTTGTGTGGGATTTTTACTTATTTAAAGTATCTGAATACTTCTTCCACCACTGAAAGTCACACAGTAAACTCAACTGGACTGCTGGTCAGACAAAGCCACATCTAAACATGTTAATATGTTGTTTTTCACCATTTGATTAACTGAAAAGTTAATTGAAGTTGGATTGATGGTAAAAGCTTCACAGCTCTTTTGTGATAGAAAAATATGAACTTTCACACAGAAAATATGGATTAAATTTGATCAAAGGGTGGAGGAGCCTTTAGAGGTGATATTTCACAATTTTCGGATTTGTGATTAATCAGATTATGTAGACTGGAATTATGTGAAGTAAACCAGTTGTTTTGAGGGTCTGGTGGTGGTTTCTGGGTAATGACACTGACACTGGGTCATCGGGGGCCCCTCAGGAGGATAATCCGGCCCCTGTGTGTTGGTAATACTTGAGTACTCTGACTTTTTTATGCGTAACTGAGTATTTTTACTCTGTGGTTCAGGATCCGGGCTCCTCTCCCAGCTCCGGGTCTCCTGTGGAGGGGGTCCGCAGCATCACAGCTACCCACCGTTAGCTTTGTTTACAGCGGAGCTGAGAGCCTCGACCCTCCCCCACCCGGCTTCATCAGCTCCTCCTACCCCTACAGGCTAGCCCGCTAGCCGTGTAGCCGTCGCTGTAAAAAGGAAAAGCGACCAGATATCCAGCTGGTTTATATTACCAGTGAATTTAAAGGACTTTTTGGATAAGACTCCGTCCAGAAAGCACAACAAACTGCCGTTACGGTGGCGCTTCTGTGGCGGGGGGTTGCGACGCGATGGCCAGCTAGCTGCTAGCTAACGATCCGGCTAGCTCCAGGAGCCGGGGGCAGGAGCTCCGGCGACGGACGTCTAACTCGGCTTCTTAAAGTCTGTTTTCGAGCCGTGCCAGATTTGGTTCAACTGCGCTCGGTTTGTACGTCGGTTGAACTAATTAATAAGGGGAAGGTTTCCTCTCTAAAATATGTAGGTCAGTGTAAACGACCGATGGTGGTTATGTGGGTCACAGACACCAGTGCGTTAACCTGTTAGCTGGAACAGCTGGTTAGCAAGAGAGCTAGCTACAGCAAGGGGGGGTTTTAATTAATAATTTTTAAAAGCAAAGACAATAACCTGGATGCATTTGCTTGTGTTAGTGAGTGGCTCTCTGTAGAGTGAGTGTCTGAGCTTATTTTGGGGTTAAAGGTCTACTTTTTTCATATTTTTTGGAGCCGTCGGTGAACGTCGTTAGCTAGCTGTTAGCCGAGTTAACCGAGCAGCTCCACTAACCAGGTGAGAGCTACACAAAGGTAACTCAGCTCGCTGGTTAAACTGTGTGAACTAGTGGTTTGTTCTGTAGCTGTAACGCTACAGCCGGGACGTGTATTTAGCCGAGCTTTAACCGGCATGCTCCAGACTTTTAGCGTGTTTTTTTGGGACATTCTAGCGGACTAACCGAGCCTCGGTCCCCCCGCTTCTCTCCGCCTCGGCACCGAGCTCGGTTGTTTACATCAGTGTTAACATATCGTAGCCCAGTCTTCCCTGTATGCACACACAGGATAAAATAATGGGTCATGCTGAGTGAGGAGCTGTGTTTCCTCCGCGCTTAGCCGGGCAGCAGCAGCTTGGTGCCGCCCAGACAGAGTGGACTGTTCCGGGGTTCGGTGGTAGGAGGATGGCATTTCACGGCGCAGGCCGGCAGACCGTTTGTGGAGACTTGTTTCCGGGCTCTGAGCTGGGCCACAAGTATTTCTGTGTCAACTCCTCCTGCGGAGCCCCCTCCACGGGCCTCAGCGCCACACCGTGCCTGACCGGACCCACTGCCCCGGCCGGGACGCCTCGTCACCCCACGGCTCTCGGAGGAAGCACCGGCGGCGGAGCAGCGGTGCCTCAGCCCTACAGTAACCCGGCCAGCGAGGTGCCCAGCCCTGCGGAGATGGAGCCGGACCGCCCCATCGGTTATGGCGCATTTGGTGTTGTGTGGTAAGAAAACATCAGTTAAAGGCTACGGCAGAGCTCTGCATGTTTTTCACCATTAATAATGCAAACCCTGCATTCCAGCTGAACATTGTCCCACAGCGTACCTCGGTGTTTTCAGTGTGTTTGTGACTGTTTCACCACCTCCCAGGCAGCCATGGCTTTGATTGATCTCTGTAGGGTTTTAAACTATCTCCAGACAAGTCATCCATCACAGAGAGCATCCTCTCTGCTTGTTTGTTTTACCAAAATGGCTCTTTTTCAAATCAATCTGCAACTTAAAAACAAGCAGTCAGGGATTGTGTGCAGTCAGATGTTTCATCAGACAAGATGGCATCACCATCATCATCATCATCATCATCAGGATTTAGGGCTCATCAGAAGCTCAGGTGAAGACAGATGGTGAATCGCTTTAATTTGCACTGAATGCTTTTTTTAGGTTTCGTGGCTTTAATGAACGTCAGAGAGACAAGAATGTGTTTTTACCAGTCAGACATTAATAAAACAGACTCAGACTTTTAATAGAAGC
This sequence comes from Lates japonicus, assembly GCA_033238685.1. NCBI lineage: Eukaryota > Metazoa > Chordata > Actinopteri > Centropomidae > Lates > Lates japonicus. The sequence goes on along the minus strand of BRZM01000007.1, from coordinate 88,146 downwards.
TGTTGTTTTTCAGGCAGAGTGTGTTCCTGCCTGGAGACTCAAACACTTAAAGCAACATTATGTGATTATTTAACCTTAAAATCTTCAGACTCATGCTCCACCTGAACACCTGTTGTTTCTCTGTGTAACTGGTTTTCAGGTTCGATCTCCCTCTAACTGAGTGATAGTCAGCAGCTTAAACTGCTGGAATCAGACCCAGAGAGTTCAGAGTAACACTGAACTGTAGATCAGTTAAAAAGACTTAGAAGTCATTAAAAACCAGCGTTCATCTCTGATATCCAGGAAACTGACGGAAAGATCAAGAGTTAGAAACAGAGTTTGGTGTTTGTTACAGTCACAGCACTTCCTGCTCCAGAAGGAGAGGAGGATCATGGGTAATATACACCGTGTTTTGGAGTTCCAGTCAACAGATTGCTAGACTTTGATCTCTGTACATTAAAACCCTGCTGCGTTCTATTTACGTCTGAAGTTGGAACTGGGAGTGACGTCAGTGTAGTCTCACCTTTTTTAAGACACGTAAAAGCTTCAAACATCAGGAGTGGGGGATTTACTGACCCATTTTATGTCGGAGAATAAAACCTGAAAATGTCTTGAGCTTGTGTTAAAACCACAGACCTTATTTCAGACATTTAACCAGAAACACACTGACTTTGGAACGAGGGAACAGGAAGTGCTAACATGCTAACTTACTTCCTGGTTTTAGGATCAGTCCTGCAGCTCTGTATTGACTGCAGCCATCTTGAATTTTTTGTCGGGGTTGGTGGGGTTGCTCTGACTTCAGGATTACAGAATTAATTACCCCTCGTTCCTGCAGGAGGCGCTGCTGCTCAGTGAAGTTACGTTTTGTTGCTTTAATCAAAACTGATTAGCATCAATGTAACATGGAAACAGTTCACAGATCAACATAAATATAACGTAATATGAAGGGAAACATTAGAACCAGCGAATACTGGACATTGTTGATGAATGGTTTCTGCTCTGCCACAGTTTAATCTCCATGTTTTCATAATGAAATGACCCAGTCTGTAAATCTGTGTCACCAAAACGAGCTCAAGCTCTCGCAGGGAAAATCACTCCTCTAACTCACCTGTGATTCTTTTAACAGGTCGGTGACCGATCCCCGCGACGGTCGCAAGGTGGCTTTGAAGAAGATGCCTAATGTCTTCCAGAACCTGGTCTCCTGTAAGAGGGTCTTCAGGGAGCTGAGGATGCTGTGTTTCTTCAAACACGACAACGTAATGAGCGGGACGGAGACGGGGAGCGGGAACGAGGGATTAAAGAGACGATTTTATAAATAAACATTTGTCCTTTTCTGTCCAAACAGGTTTTATCAGCCCTGGACATTCTGCAGCCTCCACAGATCGACTGCTTTGAGGAAATGTATCCTTCAGATTTAATATTATAACCATATATTCTGTTCATGAATCACATACATTTACTTCCTGGTTCCTCCTGTCCCAGTTTCTCTTCATTAATTGTCCCTAATGTCCTCTTTTTATTCACTTAATTTAGCTGCTCCTCTCCTAAATCCAGCTCATCACTGCAGATGTGAGTCTGGCCACTGGTGAATATTTAATGTGGGTAGTTGACATGATACTCTCCCCTCTTCTTTTCTTTTTTATTTTAACGTTTTATTGACACTTGTTGTTAAGCAACTGTGTCCTCGTGCTAAAAAAGAGACCTGTGCTCGCTTGGAGATGCATCGTGTTCGTGTAGGCGGAGGTCAGTTTTTATTTTTCCTTGACAGCGAACCGCCCCGCAGCTACGTGATAACAGAGCTGATGCAGAGCGACCTCCACAAAGTGATCGTGTCTCCTCAGCCTCTCACCACCGACCACATCAAGGTCTTCCTCTATCAGATCCTCCGAGGTGAGCGAGTGAGGGAGAGAGGAGAGCGCTGGCCAATATGGCCGATGAGACAAGATGATGCAGAGATATAACAGCGTTTTCTGTTTTGATGAAGATTTGGATGAGCAATATGTGTATTTTTACTCGCTGTGACTCTACAAAGATTTTCTGAGAGTCTGAGTCACACTATTCCAATTTAAAATCCAAATTTGTTGTAACAGTAGCTCATTTCCAGTCAGTACTGACTCAGAAAATTGTTTTCTGCTGATATTTTTATCAGTTTTCTCATTTATATGGTCAGTTCAGGATGTTAAAAGGATAACTGGTGTTTTTTAACCTCATGTTCTTGGATGCAAATGATTGATAAGGACGAGCGGTGCACCTGAACATCACAGATGACAACCAGAAAACTTCACTGTATATCACCACCAGACTCCATTGACAAAATCAGGAATCTTAGTCGAGCAGAACACAGGAGCTGCTGGAATACCACTGCCTCCATCTGTTAGTGTGTCTGTGTTACTGTGTGACTTTCAGTGGTGGAGGAAGAGTTCAGATGCTTTACATAAGGATCAACAACACAAACACAGTAACAGATGGAGGCAGTGGTATTCCAGCAGCTCCCAGTAAAATCCCTGTTTTTGTCAATGGAGTCTGGTAGTGATATATAGAGATGTTTCTGGTTAAACTAAAAGAATCTTACTCTTTAATAAAAAGCTCTGTCTCTGTAGGAATCCTATCATAATGGTCATTTACACCCAAAAACATGAAAGTAATCCTTTAAACAGTCTGTATTTTCTGCAGCCTGAGATTGAAGGAAGATTGTTTTTGTGTCGTTCAGGTTTGAAGTACCTGCACTCTGCTGGGATCCTGCACAGGGACATCAAACCTGGAAACCTGTTGGTCAACAGCAACTGCTGCCTGCTCAAGGTAAACCTCCGAATCCTCCTGTCAGGCTTTTTATAAAAACACTTCTCAAAAACCAAAAACTCCCCTGAGAGACGATGTTGTTGTTGTCTCTGGTTAGATTTGTGATTTTGGTTTGGCGCGTGTGGAGGAGCCAGACCCGTCACGTCACATGACCCAGGAGGTGGTGACTCAGTACTACAGGGCGCCCGAGGTGCTGATGGGCTGTCGGCACTATGGCTCGGCCATCGACGTCTGGTCAGTGGGCTGCATCTTCGCAGAGCTGCTGGGACGACGTATCCTCTTCCAGGCTCAGAGTCCGATCCAGCAGGTGAGTTAAACACTGATCATCAGTTATTTACACAACGTTTCAGTGGAAAACAGACGAGTTAGAGCCTCTGATTTGGCACAAAATGATCTGCAGGAAGTCGACTTCTACAGACAACGTCCAAGAAGACAACCGCCACAAAACTCCAGATTAAACTTTGCCAAAGATCATTAGAAGAAGCCTGATGCTGGCAGCTCGTTATTTAATCAGATGAAGCCAAAATAAATTCAGACGAGGTTCAGCGTGTTTGGCATGGACCTGGTCAGATACTGGATGAAAAGACTTGGTAGGAGAGGAATTAAAAACACAACGATGATCCCAAACACACCAGGCCGAGTCTGTCCCCTGACACGAATCCAATAGAAAACCCATGGAGGTTTTAAAAAGCTACGTCCACACTGATCGGCTTGTTAAGTCATGACGTCACCACTGATGAAAATCCTGTTTCCTGGTCCAATTTCTCTGAGTCTCTCCTGTTTTTAAGATGCTTCAGATTCCTGCCTTTCCTTCCTTTCTGTTTTTCATTTTGGCTTCAATCTTCTTGGGCTTTTGACTAAAGACATATAAAATTGTACTGTAACAGGATTTGTAATTACTGTGGATTTTTGTGTTGTAGATGATTTTGTCTTCTTCTGAATACTTTTTGTTTTGATCAGGTTTATCTTGTGGGATCTTGAGGCTTAATGAGCCTTGTTTTGCTTTTATCTTAAAGAGAAATCAGCAGCGTCTGTCGTTCAGCTTCAGGTTTACACTCTGATCTGACAGCAGGTTTAAGAAGTGCAGATTGTTCCTGTACAGCAGCTCTGTCTTTAACGTGGTTTTCTCTCTTCTCTCTTTTCTTTTTGGTACCAGCTGGATCTGATCACAGACCTGCTGGGAACTCCTCCTCTATCGGCCCTGGCGTCGGCCTGTGAAGGAGCCAGAGCCCACATCCTGAGGGGGCCGCACAAACCGGTACGTGACTATGTGGTCTGCTCTGAATCCTCCACCGACATCTAAACTTTCTGTTCTCAAACATTTCTTTTTTAACAAAGTCTCCCACAGAGAAGACTCAGCAGAAACAAAATGCTGAGGTGTTAATCTGTGTTTTCTTTCTCTTTAATGCATCACTACGTCTGGTTATGCCTCCTCTCCTTCATGTATGAAACAACTTTAAATAAAAACAAATACTCAGGAGAAACTGACGAAGGAACCTCTTTGTTTTCTGTCCTCAGCCGTCGCTGTCAGTGCTCTACATGCTGTCTGACGGAGCCACTCATGAGGCCGTTCACCTGCTCTGTCGGATGTTGGTCTTTGATCCGGTGAGTTCAGACGACGCTCACGAACACAGCCTCAGCTTTCGTTAGCGTTAGTGTTTGATGTCGTTGATCTTTGACGAAACTGAAGCCACGTTTCTGATGCAGTCTTCTCAGTCATGTTGGGTGCACACTTAGAATGATTTGAACTGTTCCTTATGGGCTGTGGCCAAATCAATGTTACGTTAACTGTAGTAAATTACAGTCAATTCTGTGGAGATCACAACTTACCTGGCTAACGTTAGCTTAATTCACTGGCGACCAGAACAGCATCATAACGTAACAAACATTTAGATAAACATCAATGTTAGTATAACTGAACCAACACTTGCTACGTTAAATAACTGACAGTAACGTTAGTTCATTTTACCTGGAGCTTGGTGAACAGCGCTGGATGGTTGTCATGGAGATGGCAGCTAAAACTGGAAGTTGTTGGACCCGATTTAACTTTGTTTAGCGGGGGATACAGCATTTGAGCCGAAACCTTCAGCCATGGTGACAGGGTTAACATTTTGGAATGACTGGAAAGATGCAGCTCCCCCTTGTGGCAATTCAGAATAAATCACTACAGGACTGTATGTTGGTTAGACTTGTGAGGATATTAACGATTATCCAATGATCAAAATTTGCTACGATCAACTTAATTGTGTTTTTATCGCAATGGACACACAAAGCTTTATTCAGTCTTAAAGGTTCCTTATCGTAGTTATTACTGACACCCTTTGGCCGTTACGTGAACTGCAGCCTCGCACTCCGTGGGCACGAGCATCCATATAAAGTTCTTACCAAGCCTGTTTGAGTATATCTTGTGCTAGGGGTTGGTTGTTTCGTATCGGTGGCAGACTCCACTCTGAAGCTAACGATAGTTCACTGCCGGTGCTGCAGCAGCACAGAAGAGAGACTTTTATTGTGGCGGGGCACTCTGCAGCGAGCATCCTGAAAACTTCACCGTTCTTCTTTACATAAAAATCAGCCTACGGGGGGTTTTAGGCAACGGACGAAGTTGGGGAATTGCTCATGTTTTATTTCATGTCTCAATCTTTTCACACATTAACGATGAAAAAGTAAATTCCTCCATACAGGACCTTTTTAAAGTTGTAGCTGGATCCAGATCCAAATCTGAAATTAAACAACCATGTCCCTGTTTCTGGATCAGCAGCTCTGACCACTCGCTCTGTTTTCCATCTCCAGGCTAAAAGGATTTCTGGCAGTGACGCCCTCTCCCACCCGTACCTGGACGAAGGCCGTCTGCGTTACCACACCTGCATGTGTCAGTGCTGCTACTCTGTTCCCAGCGGCCGAGTTTACACCCGGGACTTTGAGCCGGTAGCGGAGCGGCCGTTCAGCCACAGCTACGAGAACAGTCTGCTGTCGGTGTGGCAGGGAAAAGGTACCATGACGACAAGTTTTGTTTATTGATTTAATTATTCGAGTGATGTTTTTAGCTCAGCGTGTTTCTGTACGAATGATGTTGTTCTTTTCTTTCCCGACGTCAGAGTTAATCCATCGCTTCATCACGGAGCACCAGCAGGGCAAACGGGTGCCGCTGTGCATCAACCCTCAGAGTGCTGCCTTCAAGACCTTCATCAGGTGAGGAGGAGGAGGAGGAGGGGGGAGTCTGAGCTGCTTAGGAAGTAGTTTCCAGATTCTGTATCAGTGCATAACTTTAGCCTGTTAGCTCAGGCTTTCTTCCTCATCATGCATCAAGTGTTGATAATCGTTTTATCAGGTGTCCCACCTTTACTGTACGGCAATAATCAGACCAGAACTTCTTTATATTCTCATCTTTCATCCCTGTTGTCTGCATGAAAGTCATTTAGATGCTCTTCATACTATGGAAGCTCAGTTCTGCCAAGAGAAGAAAAAAAACTTGATTTTTATTTTTATTTGTACCATTAAAGATTTGTGATGATGTTGTGTTTTTCCTGCCTGAAATCAGCTTCGAGTTCTGTTTATTCCAGATCTGAAAACACTTTTGTTCCTCCTCAGGTCGACTGCATGGCACTCCTCCAAGGTGTCCAGGAAGGAGGAGAGATGAACGCTCCTCCTCCTTCGGCTCGAGGAGCGACAGCAGTTTGAGAAAGGATTTCATCGGCCGTGGCATCTAAAAATACTGAAGAGTTTGGGTCTTTTTTTATTTCTTCTTCTTTGTTCACCTGGCGAGATGCAGATGGGGGAAAACAGTCGACCCACCTCCTGAAAATCCCAGAATATTTTTTTTCCCTTTGAAGTTTCCTGAATATAAAAACTTAACCCGCTTTACTCTTAACGACCCAGACGGCTGATGCTCGAGGCGTTTTCGGTGCTGAATTAAAAAAAACAAAACAAATGCTGCTGAAGTGCTTGAGGAGGAATGAGAAAGAAGAACTCGGTACTCGATTTTGGATTTTCCAGCTCTGTTAGTAGAGACATTAAGGAATAACGATTTTAATTGTTTGGTAGAATTGTTGCTTAGTTGATTTTTGAAGTCATTCCAGCCCTGTGCAATATGGTTTAACTTAAAAAATAAGAAAAGAAAGAAAAGTGATAAACACACTGGGGGAAACCAAACTTTGGAGCGTGCTCTCTCGCCAACCGGACACTTTGCATCAGTGTACAACTCAACAAGACGCCATCACCCGCCAAATGACGTGACACCATTTAACCGCCAAGGTTTTTATTTTGTTGTTTTTTCCTCGAACGCATCACTCACTGTGTTTTCGTCGCGCGGCGTCCTCGTGCGCTGACGCAGCGGTAATAATGCAACTCTAACAGATGTAGCAGGTTTTAACCACAGTTCCCAGGTGTTTCTCCACAGACAGTCTTGTTGTTGTTGTTGTTGTTGTTGTTGTTTTTCGAGCGGCTTCTTTTCCTCACGGTCAGTTTGTTTCCGGTCCCTGGATCAGTTTTTTTTCTGACCACCTTAACCTCGGGCCACGCTGAGCGGGAAAAATAAAGATTTTAGGAAACAGGAAGTCATCCCCCCCCCCGTCTGACATCAGCAGACAGACTTTTATTTTGAAAATTATGACAGGAAAATTTTGTCTTTCAGTGTTTTAATCGTCTGAAATGGTGTTCTGCAGATAGAAAGAGGCCAAAACGACAGATGTTTGGCTGCTTTTGTTTTAGTTTTCCCTCCTTCCCGTCTCATCATGTATTATCTAAAAACACCTCCTCTGCCTCGACTTTTTGTCCAACCAGCAGAGAGAGAAAGAGGAAGCGACGACAGCGATTATGGTTTTTTTTCTTCTTAATTTATTGAGTGTTTGTTGAAGAGTGTGTGTCTCCACCCTTTTTGTTGTTGTTGTTTTAGGCGACCCCTCTCGGTCTCAGTTACCTCAAACCCTGGGAAATAACAAACAAACTGAAGGCTGAGCACCTTGGGGGTGCACGTGGGATTTGTGCACATCTACGAACTGAAACCCTCCCGTCACACCTTTACCGTCATTCCTCCAGATTCAGTGACTTCTTTTTACCTCGTGCTCGCTCCTCGCCTCTTGCCCCAGCCGCTCAGAATCAGTGAGGTTTTGAGAGAGAAGGATGTCGTCGGTGAAATGCTGCTGTTTTTCTTTTCTTTGGTTTATTGTTGTTTTTAGTTACTGTTCAGTTTAAGGCTCAGGTGTCCTCTTGTAGACTATGAATTGTACAAAGCCACATAAGGACGCACCAGTATTGATCCTGGTTTGGATTATCGGTGAATATCGGTATCAGATTCTACACTGTAAGAAGTTTTGCAGCGGCTCTCTCTCGTCATGGAGATTTCTGTCCTGTGACCACAAACTGGTGGATGAGTGAAGTACTTTAACGTCAGCCTTCGGTCACAGTCGTCCGTTTAATTGGGATAATTTTCATTTAAAATGTCCATACTGGTGGTGTTTACATGTTTAGCTGCTTAACTGCATCTTCTCCACATCTTCAAATCCTTGACAATGAATTCACAGAGACGTGAAACTTCCTGCACACACGATTATTTTCATCATCAGTTGAAAAATGTCCATCGCATTTATCCAGTGTCTTCTCGTGTCTCGTTTTGTCCGACCAACAGTTCAAAACCCAAAGATCTTCAGTTTAATACCAGCAATAATCAGATGTGAGGAGCTGGAGGAGCTTGTTGCCCTTTGATTTTTCTATCGAGCAACTAATCGTTTCAGCTCCGAAGTCAACACTGACGTCTTTTATCATTCTGTTAAAGTGGTGCATTCAAGGACAGGAGGCTAATTTCCGTCTTTTGGCCATGGGCGGACGTTAGAAGGCGACCTGAGAACAGAATAAAACATCTTAACGCAAAGGTTTAACACATGGTCGTCAACTCAAACTCAAACCGGTTTATTGGATGTTAGAAAGTGAGAATTTCCTTTTTTGGATGATGTAAAAAAGCAGATTGTTGGAGAAATCTAGAAAATTGAGTTCACACTCAGATTAAGTCTGTAGTTGTTGCAGGAAACATGTAAAACCATCAGTGTGGTCCTTTAAATTGTCACTGGTTCCACGTGGCCCCAAGACGTTCGGCCCTTTTTTGACTGCAGGAACTTTGCCAGGAACCTTTTTTAGGATCTCAGGAACTTTACGAAAAGGGTCAATGTTAGTGCCAACGGGGCCCGACTAAAACAGAGAGAGAGACGACAGGCTGAGAACACTCAGCATTCAAACATCGCGACAGTTTGTTTCCTCCTCACGTCTCTAAACCAGGCTGTCGATTGTTTTTAATCCACGTTTGTTTTTGTTGAAACTTGACGAGATGTGGAGGAAACTCAGACACACACTTCCTGGATCGTGTGTCTGAAAAGGTGGAGAAGCTGCATTCAAAGTGTTCTCAGATTTTCATGTTTTTTCTTTATTATTATTATTATTATTATTATTATTATTTTTGTCGTACCTGCCCTGAACCTCCAGCAGGTGGGGCCCCTGAGCCCCCGCCGCCCCCTCCGAGCGTCCTCGACAAGTTTCCAGATTTTTAACCCCTGAAACCTCAGCTCCTCTTCGACAGGAACACAGCGAGTCTCCGTGAGAAACACTGAGACCGACTTGTATATCTGCATGTGTATATTTATTATCCCATGGAGAGCATTTGGGTTTGAATGCTGTGCAATGGTTGAGTTTGTCGACGATGACGAAAACGTACATTTTGTGGTAATTTTTTTATTTAATTCATCTTAGGAAGTGATTTTTATTAGAAGTTTTCTGTTTTTGTTTGTTGTGATCTAATTAGACTTTTTATGGAGTCCGGAGTCGGGAAAACGTTTACGATAATTGTTCCCTAAAAAAAAACAACAACAAAAAAAACCATAACGGAGATCTGCGTGCGCTGTCAGCACTGATAAGTTTATTTTAAGTTGATTTTTGTTTAAAGTAGCAACATTTTGTTTTGTGTCACGATTGAAATGTTGCTGCTTGAAATAAACTTATTGGTGTAATTTGTGACCTCAGACAAACAAAATCACATCTCAGATTATTTTTCTTTTTTTTCGAATTAGCAGCGTTCACACTTTTGTTTCTCCAGCGCTCCGACTGTGTGAGACTTGTTGAGGATGTTTTAGGACCATAACTAAAGATTATTTTATTCATTATTGATTTATTATTTCCCACTGATCGATCGGTCTGTAGACAAACTCATAAGTGGCTCCTGGATTGTTTACAAATGTTTTGGCTATGTTGAGTAACTGGACCTTGTTTAGGTGTTTTTGTTTAAGGGTTATTTCAAAGTATAATAATAATAACTAGAGCTGCAACTAATGATTATTCTCAATATCAATTCATCTGCCGACATTTTCTTGATTAATAAACAACTTGTTTTGTCCATAAAATGTAAGAAAACAGTGAAAAATACCTTTTAATTAATTCAACAAGTCATTGAATCGTCTTCCAACATCCAACCAACAGTTAAAACCCTAGAAATCTTCAGTTAACCGTCAGAAAAAATCTAGAGTTTTTTTGCAGTATATTTTGTGCAGCAAACACACAACTTCAGCTCTGTCTTTAATAATCTGAGGCACTGATTTTTTGTTTGAGCGACATGTTTACTCGTTTAGGGAAGAATTAAAGCCAAAACGTTTCCCTCTGGACTTTTTATTTTCTTTCTTTTTTTCTGTTGTTGTGTTTAGTAGAGCTCCTTCCAGGTTAGGAACAGTTTTTAAACTTCGATGACCTGTTGGGTCTTTTTCCCTCCCTGCGCTCTGTTCTCAGATCAGCTGACGAGTGTGTTTTAGAGTCTTTGAGCTTCTGTGGGGTCAGTTTTTAGACGTTGGCGTTAAAACAGAGCGAAGACAGACGGATGAACAGACGGATGGTCATCTATAGAGATTAGACTTGTTTTCTTCTATGAAAAGAAACTTGATGTGTTTATTATTATTATAAATATGAAACTGATGTTTTAAACGGATGTTTTTTGTCTTCGTTTAGCAAAAGGTTTTGTTTGTTTTTTGACTTGTGTTCCCAACAAATACTTGAATTTCTTAAAAAAAAATGTTTAGACTTAAAGTAGTGAATGATAAATAAATAAATGGACACTGGATAATATTCCTCTGCCATGTTCAGCAGTCAGTTCTTTTCTCAGCGTGTTTTCAGTAGAAATCTGGGTTTAAGATTTTATTTGTGTGAGCAATTAACACATAAAACCAACAGCAAACAAATATATTTACATAAAAGAGGGGATGAAATGATAGAAAACTGAATGTCAGCATGACTGACTGATGTAGGATTCCTTCAGATTCCTACATTCTAGCAGCTCCCAGTAAAACTCCTGTTTTTGTCAATGGAGTCTGGTAGTGATGTATAGTGATGTTTCTGGTTGGGAAGAAACTCATACTTAGTTACTTATATTAGAGTCATCCTTTAACAGCATCTTCTCAGTCTGACTCTTCACATTCCACCAGTTAACAGAGCTGGTTCATGTTGTCCAGGTCCAGGTCCAGGTCCACAGATCAGTTTGTCCCTCCTCCCTCTGACAGGTGGCAGCAGGAGGCTCCACCCTCCTGATCCTCCTCCTCTGAGCTCCTACAAACCCGTCTTCATTTAACACTGCAGCTCATCCAGAGAGAGTGTGTGAGAGGAAATCCACACACACACACACACACACACACACACTAAACACACAGACACACAGGTGAACCCAGCAGACATGTCGGCCCTCGTCCTCATCTGCGCCGGCTCCGTCTTCTTCCCCGGACTCCTCCTGTTGTCCAAACTGACTCTGAGACACATGATGGGATGGAGGGAGGGGGACGCTGCTGTCGTGTCCACACGGTAAGAAACACACACACACACACACACACACCTCTCTGTCTGAACCTAAAACTTTAAAGTCTCAACCTGTAACTTTTTGTTAATTTAAGTAAAAATGCCAGAAGTTCACCTGCTTTTCTGTTTTCTTACATTTATCAATCAGTTATTGAAGAAACTAAATGTCAGATGTATTGATGGTGAAAGGAATCTGTGTTTTAAATTCAGAATTCAGAATAAAAGTCTGTGGTCTTGTCATAAGTTATTGATCGCTGTATTGATACTGTGGCATTATTCAGTGTTCTGCAAAGACAAACACCTGTGTTCACCTGCATCAGAAACAGCTAAGAATCAATCTTCATGACTCGGACTCAGGTAATGGGGACTTGACTCTGACTCGACATGGACACATCTTTGGTGACTTGGACTCGAACGCTGGGGACTTGAGACTGGACTTGCACTCTTCTTTGATGTGTCAGACTTGGACTGGACTCTGATTCGACTCAGACTCATCTTTGCTGACCTGGTCTTAGACTCGAACACTGGGGATTTGAGACTTGACTCAGTCTTGACTTGGACTCTTGTTTGGTCACTTGAGCTTAGACTCAAACACAGGACACTCCAAACTCAATTTAGACTGGTTCTTAGTGACTTGGACTTGACCGGGGACTGACTGACTGAAGACTGAACTCAGACTCGACTCTGTCTCTTCTTTGGGGGCTAGAGAATGGACTGGGACTCTTCTTTGATGACTCAGACTTGGACTTGAACACTGGGGACTCAGACGCGTCCTTAGTGACGCTGACTTTCTCTCAGTTGTTGAACATTTTGTTTCTGTTGTCTCAGCCTGGTGTCGTCCGTCCAGTCCATCATGGCCACATCAGCCGGTTGTATCATCGTCTCCTCCTGCAGGGACGTCATGGAGGACAGGTGACGACTAAATCTCTCTTTGTATTCACCCCACACCTCCATTTTTAATCTTTCATCCATTCTTCCTCCTTTTCTTTCACCTTCTAGAAACACCCATTTCATCCCTCTGCTCTGATACACCAGACTCCATTGACGAAAACAGTGATTTAACTTCACAGAACTCAGGAGCTGCTGGAATACCACTGCCTCCATCTGTTAGTGTGTTTGTGTTACTGTGTGACTTTCAGAGGTGGAAGAAGTAATCAGATACTTTACTGAAGTAAAAGTACCACACAGTAACACAAACAAACCAACAGATGGAGGCAGCAGCTCCCTGTTTCCTGCTCTGTAAAAATTCTGTTTTTGTCAATGGAGTCTGGTATTGATATATAGAGATTTTTCTGGTTAAAAAAGATGATCCTGTAATCAGGACTTTTACTTGTAATGGAGTATTCATACATGAATGTATGTACTTAAGTAAACGATGAATGAAGGTTTTGCAGTCTGGGTTTTGCAGCAGGGACAGAGTCAGAGTCTGTGGTGTGATTTGATAAACAAATACAGCTCAGACACAAACTCCTGTTCGCTTTGACTGGGAAATGAAGGAGCTGACACAGGAAACCTGGGATTTACTGCCACAACGCCTCACCCTCCTGACCCCTCTGTCATCTGTCTCACACTGTCATCTTCATCATTTCATTTCCCATCATGCTCAGCGTGCAGGGATTAGTGATCTGTGGGACCGTCTTAGAGACTGAAATAGCTCTGCTGCTGCTGCTCGGCTCAGGAGGCGAATTAGGCTCAGATTGTTAATTAGATTACAAACCCACACCGAGGTTTGGTTCATACACTCATTCACAAGTCAGCATTGTTGACATTAATATATTTCAATAGAAGCTATGGAGACAGAGCTTTTGATTAAAGAGTCAGATCCTTTTAGTTTAACCAGAAACATCTCTATATATCACTACCAGACTCCATTGACAAAAACAGGGATTTTACTGGGAGCTGCTAGAACACCACCTCCATCTGTCATAGTGTGTCTGTGTTACTGTGTGACTTTCAGCGGTGGAAGAAGTAATCAGATACTTTACTGAAGTAAAAGTACACCTACATGACACAATAAAACCAACAGCAGCTCCCAGTAAAATCTCTGTTTTTGTCAATGGAGTCTGGTAGTGATATATAGAGATGTTTCTGGTTAAACTAAAGGATCTTCGTCTTTAATAAAAAGCTCTGTCTCTGTAGGAATCCTCTCTGATCCTCCAGCAGCTCCTGTCCTGCTCTGTAAAATTAGTCTTTCCTTTCACCTCCCCAGACACTGGTTGACCGACTCCTACATCCTGTTCGTCACGCCTTACTTTGCCTACGACATCTACGCCATGTTCCTGTGTCACTGGCACAAGCTGCAGGTCAAAGGTCACGAGGAGGAGGAGGGGAAGCGTGGGGAAGTCAGGTTGGTGGGAGCTGCTGTGGTGGGTTACCTGCGTAGAGACATCCTCATGATGCTGCATCACATCTTCATGGTGGCCTTCTGGTTCCCTGCTTCACTGGTAACTATGGCAACAGCGACCCCTCACCTTTGTTCTAGCGCCACCCTCAGGACTAACTTCACATTTTTAGCACCAAGATTAGTTCTATCATCTGTATCTTGTTTGTTCTGGAGTGTTGGTAAAGTCCATCTGTCCTTCATTTTGTGACTGTAACTAACACTGCAGCCTTAAGGGGGCGCCATCAGGACTTTGGCTCCAACTGTTGATTCTTGGGGCCAAAATATCAAGGATTTGTTTTACAGTAACACTAAAAAGCTCTGTCTCTGTAGGAATCCACCCACAAACATGAGGAAATAAGACCCAGGTTCAAATATACCAGAGTTTATACCAGAGCCATATTTTGACGCTGTTTGCATTTAAAACACTACGATATGGTCGCTGAGTTTGGTTCCTCAGCCTTGTGTTTTTTTGTGTGTTTGTGTGTATCAGCTGTGGAGGCAGGGTAAAGGTGATTATTTCCAGGGCGTTTTGTTTCTGCCAGAGCTCAGCACACAGTTCGTCTGTCTGGGGAAGGTCCTGATCCAGGTAATCCAAACAGCCCCTTTTACCTGTAAAACTGATACATACCCCACCTGTAAAAGCTGGACTTCCTGTTGGAGCCTGAATTCAGCCTGATTGTTTTAGTGTCTCCTGATCTGCTTTTAAAAGAATTACATCATGTATGTTAACACTGAAGATGTTTTCCTTTCATGTCATCAAAATGTCCAAACAACCTGCGCTGCTACACAAAATGAAACTGGCATCCTCCTGCTGCTCTCCTTCTTCATCTGGTCTTACTCTTCCCTTGCCTGTACTACGCCTGCAGCAGGTAACTGCACCACTGTAAACAAGGTGTTAGAAGGGAGGTCACGGTTTTCAGCAACAACTCATAACGAGCGACCTGTTTCATGTAACATGTTGAGAATAAATCGACAACATTTACACTGTAAGATTATGGATTTAAAGGTTATTTGAGTCTACAAGAAAAACAGAATTATTCAAACTTTTAATTTAATAATAAACTGCTGTTAAATTGTAATCGATGTCCTTGATTTAAAACATCATTATAGAACTTCTTTAATCTTAAAATCTTGAACCTGGCGAGCGCCCTGAAATTAGGGGTTCTGACTTGGAAAGTAGGAGCAACACTCTGCTAATGTTCCTGTTTACCAGCTCAGTCGCATTAGGAACACCACATGAGGTCAGTCAGACACATAGAACTGTTCAGGTTTTATCTGTGGACATGTTGCTCGCTGTTTGTAGGCGTTGTTATCAACTGTTACTTCCTGCACGCTCATGTATCTTAATGATCGTTATTTTGAACAGTTGAATTAAAACTTTTTGAGAAAGATTCTAAAGTGTTGACATTTAAAATCTAATATTAACAACTGAGGTGTTCTTCAGCTAGAGTATGTATTTTGTTTCCAAGTTGTCTAAACTCTGAAAAGGCAACTATAAGAGCGTCACTCCATCTTCTGATTTATGAAAACGCGGTGGTATAAAGATTTACTAATTTGAGGAACAGAACTCTTTTACAAATGTCTCAGTTGATTTTGGTTTGTTGTTTTCCAGAGTCGCCTCCATCCCGTGTACTCAGTTCCTCGTGGCCCGTGTGGTGTAACCTGGGGCGCTCTGCTCAGCCCCTGCAGCTCTGCTGGTTCACGCAGTCTGCACGGGCCCTCCGCCAGTTCACGAGGCGCTCGAACTCACCATCAAGACTTTTAAACCCTGGCCATGACTGCATCCCAGGCCCGTGTGACCCCGAGCCCCAACACCACCCGGACAAACACTGACACTGAAGTTTAAGACAAACCAAAATGTCTGTGGGCGGCTACCCAGCCGAGCATGAGCCAAAACTAAAGGACAAACAGCCGGCTGATTTCTCCTCATTGGATGAAAAGTATAATGAGTGAGTGTAAGAGGCTCAGTAAAATTTGTTGCCCTCTGAAGCTCAGCGTGGTTAACAAAGTGATATGGACAACGAGCAAGATTTTCTCCCTTTGAGGCAGGATTCACAGCACAAAATAAAAGTATATCTGAGGATGAAACGTGAAAATAAACTTCACTAGGATTCATTTCAGGACTGAACACTGAGGAGCAACATGCAACAGACTGAACAACAATCAGAGGTTTAACTCAAACTGTTTATTTCAGACCCTCCACCCAGAGTGTCACTGTTGTGTTTTCTTGCTGATTTTCCTTGTGATTGGAGGGTCTTTGCACCTGGGCCAGATGTGCTTGGCGTCGCAGTTCTTGAGACAGGCTGCTGACGAACACAGATCACTCTGAAATGTCTTAAGATCAGTTCAGTCCAGAGCATCAATGTGTTGTTATTGTTGTATTCAACTGAGTGTAATTAACCTTATTGAATCTACTTTAAATGTTATTTATTTATTTGTTGTTGTTGGCTACAGGTCAATAAAACCTTGCTGGACCATAGCAGCAACAGTTGTTATCTTGTCAGTTTTCAGTTTTATCCTTTGTGTGACTGGAACACCTCTGTTGCGAATAATGTGCAAATTAAGATTTATTTAGGCCAATCAGAGGCGGTTGATTGCGGTTGGCGGTGTGTGTCATCATTAGGCGTGATATGTGACATCATGGCCCCAGCCTCGCGGAAACGGAAGCGGCTTGATGAAACTACCGTGAGAAACATATTTCCTGAAAAGGTCACCAAGATAAGTTCTGGAGCTGTTTTGTTGGACAGTGAATGAGGCTGGATGCTGGGTACAACCGTGGCGAAGAGTAGGCTAACGAGCTAACTGATTAACGGCGAGCTTTAGCTTTAGCATTAGCCTTCTCTTTAAATTACAACCTTTGGCTGTATTTCCATTTCAGTCGTTTTTAGCGTGCATGTTTGTGTTTCTGTGACTCAAGCTTCTCTCCACTGTGTTAGTCTATTAACAACTCTTTGTGGGTTTGTTGTGTCTCTGGTCTCTTTATGGGCCTTAGTTTGTCTCTTTGCGGCTAGTTTTGTGTGCATCTTTTAATTACGTCGTTTTCTATGTCTCTGTGGTGGTTTAGCTGTGTTTGTTTTGTGTCTTTTGTGGGTTTTGTCTCTACCTCTGTTTTGTTTTACATCTAGTTTTGTCTCTTTGTGGTTGTGTGAATTAGCCACCTGGTCGATATCCCACTGTTTAAGTTTAGTGGTGAAGGGTTGGTATTATTAGATTTTATTAGTTAATTCATTTTGTTTTCAGTTGTTCTTGCATGTTTTCCAGTGTTGAAACACAAGCATAAATCCTAATGGTCATTTAGTGAGTGTCATGTTTTTAGAGGTGTTAAGTTTTACATTGAAATTAATGTCATAATGAGTTTGAGCTGAATCACTGTAGCTTCAAACAGCAGGTTGCAGGGGTTGGTTTATACTGAACTGAAGGTGGAACAGCTTGAATGAAGTGTAAACATTGATATAGTGATGTGTTTATTGACACGAAGGACCTTAGATCTATATGTTTGTACACAGCTAAAGTGATGTGTTCACTGACTGTTGGACATGACAAAAGTTGTTACCAGCACCCAAACTCTGACACACTGAAGTGTTGATTTTAGTTTGGTGTTAAACTCTTGATCAGTGTCGTGTTTCAAGGGGTTCTGTCACTTCTCTGATCTGTTAAAATCTGTTTTTCATTTAACATCGCACTACACTATTATGGTCGCTGGAGTTTGGTTCCCAGGTTTTTTGTGTGTTTGTGTGTACTGTGGAGGCAAAGGCATTATTTCCAGGGCTTTTGTTTCACAGAGCCCAGCAGCCAGACTGCTCGTCTGGTTCAAAGGGTCCGATCCAGGTAATCCAAACAGCCCTTTACCTGTAAACTGATACATACCCCACCTGTAAAAGCTGGATTTGTTGGAGCCCGAATTCAGCCTGATTGTTTTAGTGTCTCCTGATCTGCTTTTAAAAGAATTACATCATGTATGCTAACACTGAAGATGTTTTCCTTTCATGTCATCAGTATCAGAAACAACACACGCTGCTACACAAAGTGAACGGCATCCTCCTGCTGCTCTCCTTCTTCATCTGTCGGGTCTTACTCTTCCCTTACCTGTACTACGCCTACAGCAGGTAACTGCACCCACTGTAAACAAGGATATTTAGAAGGAGGTCACGGTTTTCAGCAACAACTCATAACGAACGACCTGTTTCATGTAACATGTTGAAATAAGTCGACAACATTTGCTGTAAGATTATGGATTTAAAGGTTATTTGAGTCTTTACACCAAAGAAAAACAGAATTATTCCAAACTTTTTAATTAATATTTGCTGCTGTTAAATTAATAATCGATGTCCTTGATTTAAAACATCATTATAGAACTATTTAATCTTAAAATCTTGAACCTGAACGCCCCCTGAAGTCGGATTTCTGACTTGGAAAGTAGGAGCAACACTCTGCTAATGTTCCTGTTTATAGCAGCTCAGTCTCATTAGTTTCACATGAAGTCAGTCAGACACATAGAACTGTTCAGGTTTTATCTGTGGACATGTTGCTACGCTGTTTGTAGAGCGTTGTTATCAACTGTTGCTAACACGCTCATGTCTTAATGATACGTTATTTTCGAACAGTTGAATTAAAACAACTTTTTAAGAACGTTCTAAAGTGTTGACATTAAAATCTAATATTAACAACTGAGGTGTTCTTCAGCTAGAGTATGTATTTGTTTTGAAGTTGTCTAAACTCTGAAAGAGCAGCTATAAAGACGTCACTCCATCTTCTGATTTATATGAAACGCAGTGTCAGTTACTAATTTGAGGGAACAGAACTCTTTACAAATGTCTCAGTTGGTTTGGTTTGTTTTTCAGGTACGCCTCCATCCCAGTGTACTCAGTTCCCCTCGTGGCCCCGTGGCAGTGTAACCTGGGGGCCGCTCTGCTCTGGCCCCTGCAGCTCTACTGGTTCACACTGATCTGCAGAGGAGCCCTCCGCCAGTTCACGAGGCGCTCGAACTCACCATCAAAGACTTTTAAACCTGACCATGACTGCTGTCTGAGCCCGAGTAACGGCCGAACGCCCCAACACACGGACAAACACTGACACTGAAGTTTAAAGACAAACAAAATGTCTGACGGGGCGACTGCAGCCAAAACATGAGCCAAAACTAAAGGGACAAACAGCTGACTGAAGCGTTTCTCCTCATTGGATGAAAAATCATAATGAGTGAGTGTAAGAGGAGCTCAGTAAGGTGTTGCCCTCTGAAGCTCTGACGTGGTTAACAAAGTGATGGACAACGAGCAAGATTTTCTCCCTTTGAGAGCAGGATTCACAGCACAAAATAAAAGTATATCTGAGGATGAAACGTGAAAATAAACTTCTGGGATTCATTTCAGGACTGAACACTGAGGGAGCAACATGCAACAGACTGAACAACAATCAGAGGGTTTAACTCAAACTGTTTATTTCAGACCCTCCACCAGGTGTCACTGTTGTGTTTTTCTTGTGATTTCCTTGTGATTGGAGGGTCTTTGCACCTGGGCCAGATGTGCTTGTCGCAGTTCTTGAGACGGGCTGTGACAGACACAGATCCTCTAAATGTCTTAAGATCAGTTCAGTCCAGAGCATCAATGTGTTGTTGTTATTGTTGTATTCAACTGAGTGTAATTAACCTTATTGAATCTACTTTAAATATGTTGTTGTTGTTGTTGTTGTTGGCTACACAGGTCAATAAAACCTTGCTGGACCATGGCAACAGCAGTTGTTGTCTTGTCAGTTTTCAGTTTATCCCTTTGGCAGCTGACTGGAACCACCTCTGTTGCGAATAATGTGCAAAATTAGATTTATTTCGACCAATCAGAAGCGGTTGATTGCCGGTTGGCCGGTGTGTGTCATCATTGAGCGTGATATGTGACATCACTGACTGACCTGCGCAGAGCAGAGCGGCAGTGAAACACCGTGAGAAACATATTTCCTGAAAAGGTCACCAAGATAAGTTCTGGAGCTGTTTTTGTTGGACAGTGAATGAGGCTGGATGCTGAGTACAACCGTGGCGAAGGTAAGGCTAACGAGCTAACTGATTAACGGCGAGCTTTAGCTTTAGCATTAGCCTTCTCTTTAAATTACAACCTTTGGCTGTATTTCCATTTTCAGTCGTTTTTAAACGTGCATGTTTGTGTTTCTGTGACTCAAGCTTCTCTCCACTGTGTTAGTCTATTAACAACTCTTTGTGGGTTTGTTGTGTCTCTGGTCTCTTTGTAGACATGGTTTGTCTCTTTGCGGCTGGTTTGTGTGCATCTTTTAGTCGTCGTTTTTTTCTATGTCTCTGTGGTGGTTTAGCTGTGTTTGTTTTGTGTCTTTTTGTGGGTTTTGTCTCTACCTCTGTTTGTTTTACATCTAGTTTTTTGTCTCTTTGTGGTTGTGTGGTCAACCACCTGGTCATTCCCCCACTGTTTAAGTTTTAGTGGTGAAGGGTTGGTATTATTAGATTTTATTAGTTAATTCATTTGTTTTTCAGTTGTTCTTGTGTTTTCCAGTGTTGAAACACAAGCATAAGTACTGTGGTCATTTAGTGAAGTGTCATGTTTTTAGAGGTGTTAAGTTACACATTGAAATTAATGTCATAAATGAGTTTGAGCTGAATCACTGTAGCTTCAAACAGCAGGTTGCAGAGTTGGTTTATACTGAACTGAAGGTGGAACAGCTTGAATGAAGTGTAAACATTGATATAGTGATGTGTTTATTGACTGAAGGACCTTAGATCTATATGTTGTACAGCTAAAGTGATGTGTTCACTGACTGTTGGACATGACAAGTTATTTACCAGCACCCAAACTCTGACACACTGAAGTGTTGATTTTAGTTTGGTGTTAAACTCTACGGTCAGTGTACGTGTTTCCAAGGTTCTGTCACTTCTCTGATCTGTTAAAATCTGTTTTTCATTTTAACATCATACTACACTATAATATTTTCATCAACTTTTTTGACACCGTACTATTACAGTTTTATGACATTTTTGACGCCACACTGTAGAGTGACATTTTTGTATAGTAAGGCGTCAAAAAGGGTCAAAAAATGTCATAGTATAGTATGGAGTCAAAAAATGTCATAGTATAGTATGGTGTCAAAAAATGTCAAAAAATGTCATAGTATAGTATGGAGTCAAAAAATGTCAAAGTATAGTAAGGCGTCAAAAATGGTCAAAAAATGTCAAAGTATAGTAAGGCGTCAAAAATGGTCAAAAAATGTCATAGTATAGTAAGGCATCAAAAATGGTCAAAAAATGTCAAAGTATAGTATGGCATCAAAAATGGTCAAAAAATGTCAAAAAATGTCATAGTATAGTATGGCTTCAAAAATTGTCAAAAAATGTCAAAGTATAGTAAGGCATCAAAAATTGTCAAAAAATGTCAAAGTATAGTATGGCATCAAAAATGGTCAAAAAATGTCAAAGTATAGTAACGCATCAAAAATGGTCAAAAAATGTCAAAGTATAGTAAGGCATCAAAAATGGTCAAAAAATGTCAAAGTATAGTAAGGCATCAAAATTGTCAAAAAATGTCATAGTATAGTAAGGTGTCAAAAAATGTCAAAGTATAGTAAGGCGTCAAAAATGGTCAAAAAATGTCAAAAAATGTCACAGTATAATAAGTCATCAAAAAATGTCAAAAAATGTCATAGTATAGTAAGGCTAGGTTTGGACAGTTTCTATGATTAACATGTTTTTTTTTCTTTTCCTGAGAAGACCACATCACCTGAAGAGGACAACAAAAGTAGTTACATGGTTACATGTTCTTAAAGATGTTTGGAGATGTATAAGACTTACAAGCATATCCTCGTATGTGCTCATCACTGTGTTAAATGTTGTGTGAGAGAACAAAACAAAGTGTCTCCAAGTGGTCAAACATCTGTCTTTATCTTTGCTGTGGTTTGTTAAATGTTGTCTAGAACAGAATCAATAAAGTTTTGTGGCTTAACTTTTGGGTTGAGTTTCTCTGTTTTAAAAATAATATCACAAACATATGATTTTGTAATGCACAAATGAAAACTATTCTCTACTTGCAGCTTGCAGTTAAAATGTATAACTCTGAATGTTTAACCCGAACCTCTGGCTAAAAGTCATAACCCTAACCCTAACCTCTAGCTAAAAGTCATAACCCTAACCCTAACCTCTAGCTAAAGTCATAACCCTAACCCTAGCCTTTGGCTAAAAGTCATAACCCTAACCCTACAAGTGGTTAAATGCTGTAACCCTAACCCTAGCCTTTGGCTAAAAGCTGTAACCCTAACCCTAACCTCTAGCTAAAAGTCATAACCCTAACCCTAGCCTTTGGCTAAAAGTCATAACCCTAACCCTACAAGTGGTCAAATGCTGTAACCCTAACCCTAGCCTCTGGCTAAAAGCCGTAACCCTAACCCTAACCTCTGGCTACAGGTGGCCTCTGGCTAAAAACAATCTCTTTCATACATTAAACAGCCCAGCAAAATATTCAGTGTTCATCAGTATTTATTTGAGTACAAGTGAGATAATCCTTTATTAGTTCCACAGTGGGGAAATTCAGTGTTGCAGCAGCAAAAATAGAAAAAGGCATGATACAAACAAGACAAGATATAAAACGTGAAAAATTATAGTATGAACAGTATAAACAGGACTATGTACACCGTAATAGCTTAGATTTGTGTATTGATATTTCAATTTGAAATAGCAAAATAGCAAAATAAAATGACAAAGGTGTCAAAAATAGTCCAAAAATGTCATAGTATAGTAAGTCATCAAAACTCTGCATAAAAATGTCAGAGTAAAAAAGTTGTCAAAAATCGTCAAAAATGTTATAGAATACTAACAGATGAAAATTTGTCAAAAAATGTCATAGTATAGTAAGGCATCAGAAATGGTCAAAAAATGTCATGTCATATTAGGTCGTCAAAAATGTGCATAAAAATGTCATAGAATAGTAAAGCATCAAAAAACATAAAAAATGTCATAGTATAGTAAAGTGTCAAAAATGTGTATAAAAACGTCATAGTAAAAAAGTTGCCAAAAACCGTCAAAAAATGTCATAGTCTATTAAGTCGTAAAATTGGTTTAAAACATGTCATAGTATAATAAGACATCAAAAACCATCAAAAAATGTCATAGTGTGGTACGGTGTCAAAAATCGTCAAAAAGAAGAAAACGCTATAGTAAAACAGTTACAAAACCGGCTAAAAATGTCATATACAGCCAAATGGTAAAAAAAAAAAAAAAAAAAGTCATATATAGGGCAACAAAACTGAAAATGTATAAACAAGTCATTGTGTGGCACGGTGTCAAAAATCATAAAAAAATGTTGAAACAAGGCCAAAAGGGCCAAAATGTTAGGGGACTGCCAAATGTAAGAAATGCTTATAGTAAAGGATCAAAAAATGATAAAATAGTAAAGTGTCAAAAATGTGTGGGTATTGAAGTTCAAATTGTGAAAATATGAATAGTAAAAGGAATCATGACAACTTCAACAGTTTGTCTTTAAAAAAATATTGGAACTCTATATCTGGAGATAAAAGCTACTGTTTTTTGGGGAAAATCATGACATGTTTAAAAATTTACATGCAGCCTCTGGAAACCAGATCGGACAGAGGTGTTAAGTCCTCTGTGTCTAAACAAGCCAAACACGTTAACTGATTAACACTCATCATCAACTCATACTGAAGCTTTACACTGTCAAACTGCAGGACAATAGTTTAGGATTTTAAAAAATAAAACAGATCTCCTGGAAATCTTCATGTCTCTTCTCTCTCTGAGCTGAAGTTTACTGGTTGAAATTTGATCCTGTGGAGAAAAATCAGAAACAACCACCGTTAATGAAAAGCACCAACTTTTTAAACCATCTAAATAAAAGCACAGCTGCTGGATATAGTAGTATACTGGAAGGTGTTCTACCTCTACAACTTCCAAAATCAGCAAAGACAACTTACCTGATTCAATGATACGTGTGATTACAGTCCTATTAGCTGTGAACTTTTGCACCCATAAAGACTTTTGCATAAACCCACAAAGATCATCAGTGTTATCAACCATCCGCATCTCCTGTCAGACGCCTTAATCACAGAAACACAAACGCGCAATTAAAAATGACTGGAAATGGAAATATGGCTAAAGGATATCCTAAAAGGAGAAGGCTAATGCTAAAGCGAAAGGTAACGCTCGCCGCTAATCAGCTAGCTTGTTAGCCTTACCTACACCGCAGGTGTACTCAGCGTCCAGTCTCACTCATATTCGACAAACAGTTTCAGAGCTTGTTTTAACATTCAGACTTTTTTAGGAATCAAGTTTCTCACAGTGCTTACAAACGAAAAGTACAAAGTCACGATTCAAACGTTGGTTTTACTCTGTATTTTCACTGGTTTTTCCCACCCTGACTCTCCACCGCTCTGCTCTGCACAGGTCACAGTCAGCGAGGACAGACACCAGCCAACATTGGCAAACAAATGCTGATTGGTCGCTGATTCGGCTTGACCTAGCAACCTCTTCTGATTGGTCGAAATAACTTCAATTTTAAATGTGATTCACCGTGGTAAATTCTGAAATCCAACACCCAGATCTGGAACTCAAGAGTGTCAAACTGTGCAGATAGTTACTTCAGATAGTCACGTTACCTTTTAGAAAGTGGTTACTGCACACAAGAGCATTATCCAACTCTGCAGGTGAAGGCTGAAAGCTATTAGAAAGATTGGAGAAACCGTTAACAACGCAAACCTCAGGCATTTAGAGAGCCAGTGATGGTGCCACCCAGCTAGAGAATCACTTTCTGCCCTCCAGCTGCATTTCGCTAACATCAGATGCTAACAAACTACTAGTTAAATGTTATTGTTTTGACCTTCAGGGCCACTGTAGTTATAAGCCATGTAGCTGAGAATAATTAGCAGTAATGGTAACAGGATTTTACTGTTCTGGCTAAAACGGAACATTTTCTCCAGAGTTAATGATAATTTACTTTCGACAGCAGGAGCTTTTCTCTACTTCCAACTACATTTCTAGAGGTAGTAGAAACTGAACAGGCTGAAACTCAACCAGCTCTGGCTAAAATTGAGCTAGCATAAATGTCACATCTTCATTTTCTTGGAAGGTCTAATCTTTTAAGCTATGTTAAAATTCATTCACATATCAGCAATAAAAAAGATGAATAACATGTAAACTCCACATTGAATTGAAAAGCATATTTTTTGTTTTTCCAGTAGTTTTATTATTAATGAACTGGTTTCGTCTGTAAAAGGACAGAGGTGGGATGGGGAGGAAAAAACAATGTTTCCACTGTTGTCAGTCCAAAACCTTTCCACCAGTTCTACGTCTTCAGCTTCATGTCTTCAACAGTCTGTACTTGCATATTAAAATCCAGAAAACTTCCTCCTGGGAGACGTTCCTGTGCTCTGTCTGCTTTTCTAAAAGATGTGGGTAAAAACAGGGATGTAACAATTTGATGTCAGGGAGGTGGGAATGTTACGAGTTGTTTGGGGTTTGGGGGTTTTGTCACACACAGTAACGCCGGTGCCATCGTCGCTCCTGAATCCAGCTGTGATGACAGTTCAGTTTGCGGAGGGGTGGAAGGACAGCTGCTGGGTCGGGTGAGACTGAACCTGAACAGCTGCAAGAGACAACACAAAAATGTACTGTTAAAAACGCTTCTCGACAATAGTTCAACATTTAGGTTTATTGCTTTATATCACTACCAGACTCCATTGACAAAAACAGTAATTTCAGCTGAGCCATTCAACTGAGAAGAATTAACACTAACATGCTGCATTTAAACTGTTCTGCTCTGTAAAATCCCTGTTTTTGTCAAGGGAGTCTGGTGGTGATATACAGCGATGTTTCTGGTTAAACAAAGAAAACCTTAAATAAGGCTGGGTTTACCCCCGTTTTCCAGTATTTATGCTAAGCTAGGCTAACCAGCTCCTGAATGTAGCTTCCTATGGCATTAGCTGTAACATTTTCCTCCTGTTTTTCTGCCTTTGTTGTGGCCCACAGGACAAGCTGTTTTACCCTGTGGTGGTCCGATGTAGAAGTGTTGTGGTGCCCCCTGCTGGGGCGGCGGGCCGTGCTGGGGGTTGGAGCCACTGCCCTGTTGAGGGGCGTAGTGCAGCATGACGGGTGGTGGGCCGTGGCCGGCAGAGTGGTGAGGTCCTGACATGCCTCCTGGGATGTGAGCCTGCAGGGGACAACAATAAAAATATAAGGAGGAGTTCAGCTACAGATATTTGAACCAGGACCTCATGAGCTGAGTCTATAAACCCCGACATGCTGACCTGTGTGAGCTGGCTGATCGAGGGGAAGCCGTGGGGCAGCGGCTGGTGGGTGGGGAGGCTGTATCCCTGCATGGTGTAGGAGGCCTGAGGGGAGCTGTGGCCCGGCGGCAGGTTGGGAGGAGTGGGAGCCGACAGACCTCCAGAGTGGAACATGGACTGAGGCTGAGGACCGCCCTGACTCGACTGAGAGGGAACAACAAGTGAGGAGGCAGAGTTAAAATCAGATAAACATCCAGCATTCGTCACAGGAGGAGAGTCTGCATCAGGACTTAACACATGAACTTCAAAGTCTCCGTTTTACTGGCTTTAAAACACCAGAGTGTGGACGCAGCCTGAGTCGGCAGCTTCACCCACCTGAGAGTGTCCTGGACTGGGTGCTGTGTGCTGGGGTGGGGGCTGGTTCCCGGTGGGGGTGCTGGAGGGCTGGGGAGGATGGATGGAGGCCGAGTGGTGAGAGAACGACTGAGCAGCTGAGAGAGTAAGAAAAGATGGGGGATTTAAAAACAGCAGAGTCGTTGATCCAAGGTAGAATCAGAGTCATAAAGACCACGTCCCTCCTTACCATACATGGCTTGCTGTGGCCCCGGACCCTCAGCCTGGCCGGGGTACTGAGGACCAGGACCCATCGGCTGAGGGGGGGCCCCGGACGTCAGCATCCTTGCGCCCCCCTGCAGCATCGAGTAAACTGTCTGCAAATTACAAAAGAAACTAAATTAATTCTACGTTGGATTATTTAAGAACAAACACATGAACACACAGAAACCCTGGTCACCTGTCCGTGATAGTGCGGGGGCATGGCCTGGATCACCTGACCGTACTGCAGGTAGGACAGGGGGTAGGGCGAAGCCACCAGTGGGGGTCCAGCTGCCGAGGCTGCGGCTGAGATCATGGGGGAGGCCGGGGAGGTGTGGTGCTCCGGGCGGGGCCCCACCACCGGGCCTGAAACAACAAAGGTGTTGATGGAAGTTTATTGGATTTTGTCACATTTTTTTTAAAACTACAGTTCCCATAATGATAGCATGTTAGCATGTTAGCTCTTCCTGTTCCCTCGTCCCAAAGTCAGTGTGTTTCTGGTTAAATGTCTGAAATAAGGTCTGTGGTTTTAACACAAGCTCAAGACATTTTCAGGTTTTATTCTCTGACATAAAATGGGTCAGTAAATCCCCCACTCCTGATGTTTGAAGCTTTTACGTGTCTTAAAAAAGGCGGTTGCTAACAAGTGTCTAAATGAGACTACAGAGGTTGTCGGAGACGTTAACATGAAAACCCATTTACTCACCAGTCCACCTTTACAGCCTCGTTGTGTTTCTACTCACGCTCTTTCAAACTATCACTAACTTTCTAAGAAGAAAGGCTTTTGTAGAAGAACTCAGAGCTAAGTTAGTGTGTACCTTTAGGTCTGGGGTATTTGCCCTGGTTGACAGTCGACATGGTGTACTGATACATCTGAGCAGCCTGAGGACACAAACATCAGTTAATCTGCTGCTGTTTTACCCTTTTAGACAACATGACGAAGAGAGGGGTTCAGACCTGGATGGAGTGTCCCTGGATGGGGATTGGGGAGACATAGGACAGGAAGTGTCCGGTGGGGCTGCTGTAGAGGCCCCCCCCTCCCTGCTGTCCGGGAGGAGGCACCACCACAGAGGGGCTGGGAGGGGTCGGTCGTGGAGGAGTGGGGGTCGACGCAGGTTTCTGTCCCAACACAGAAAATAAAAGAACAGTGAGTTATTAAAGAGGAAGATCCTTTTAGTTTAACCAGAAACATCTCTATATATCACTGCCAGACTCCATTGACAAAAACAGGGATTTTACTGGGAGCTGCTGGAATACCACTGCCTCCATCTGTTAGTGTGTCTGTGTTACTGTGTGGTACTTTTACTTCAGTAAAGTATCTGATTACTTCTTCCACCACTGAAAGTCACACAGTAACACGGACACACTAACAGATGGAGGCAGTGGTATTCCAGCAGCTCCTGGTTAAATCCCTGTTTTTGTCAATGGAGTCTGGTAGTGAGATATAGAGGTGTTTGAAACATTTGAAATAAATGTGTTTATTTTTGTGACAGTATCAATAAACTAACCAGTACTGAGTTTCCTTTAATTGGAAGAAATTCTTTTGCGTTTGGATTCAGTGTTGAGTTCTTCACTTGCCTGCGAACAAAAACCAAGAAAACAGAATTAAATTTCCTCCAACACCAACATTAACAATAATAGAAATAGAAATATACAGTAGTTCCTTACGCTGCAGCAGCAGACGCAGCCTCTGTTCGTTCACTGCTCTCTGTACAGGCCTCCTCCCCGCTGCCGGGGGTCGAGGCCGTCTGAGGCGTCACAGTCTGCGCCCCCTCCGGCCCCGAGGACCGGGAGCCCGGAGGAGCCGGAGCAGGAGCAGGGGAGGAGGTGGAGGTGGGGGGAGCTGCCTCAGTGGTCGGCTGCACATCTTGGGCGGAGGAGGTGAGGGAGGGGGCGGGTTTAGGTGGACTGGGGGAGGAGGAGGAGGAGGAGGGAGGCAGGGTGGAGTGATGAGGAGGATCTGAAGACGCTGCAGTCGCTGACGGAGAGGAGCTGGGCTGCAACTGATGAACAGAGAAGATGAGTCAACTCCACCTGAACCCTCACGAGAACATCTCATCTATCAACAGTCTCACCTTGTTTCCTCAACACGTTTTCACCTTCAAAATGTTTATATAGAAAATAAAACGTCAAATAATATAAACCCAAACCTGTCGTCGTGTTAGACTAGAGTTACCGCCTCGCTGCAGGAAAGGTGCAGTTAATTAGCGTGTGAATTCTTGGGTTACGGCCAAACGTGATTTGTGAGGTCACAGTGACCTTTGACCTTTGATTAACAAAATCTAATCAGAGAGATTTTGTGTTCATGAGAATGAGACGAACGAACGACCATCAGACACAACAATAAAATAATTTCTCTAATATTTGATCAGCTGTCTCCTACATCAGCCTCAAATTAACGTGTTAGAGTAATCTGATTACTTTAATGTTGAGATGAGTAACGTGTTTGTTTTGCTACTCAAGCAATCATCATCAATCATCAAGTAATCAAAATGTTAGTTACATTTTCAAAGAAGTAATCTGTTACTGTTACAACAAAACCAAAACACATTCACAGTCTGCTGCTAGCGTACGAGCCGCACATATCTCAGTGCGCTGGTGTCGCTCAGCTCGCGAGACGTCGTGGAAATATTCACATTATTTTGAAAAAGAACATCACAGTGAAATACAAACTATGCTCTGGTGATAAGTGTCTGTCACCTGCACAGAACTCTGCGAGCTAAGCTAAGCTAACAGCAACAGCTAAAGCTGTCACTCCAGTGGCAAAGATACTCTAATGAGTTACTTTTCTCAGTAGGTAACTAACTAATTTAATATCCTGAGTTACTTTTACGAGCAGTGTTATCCAGTGACCCCCAGCATCACCCCGGTCTCACCCTGAACTCTTTCCCAAACTTGCGAAGCTCCTCCAGCTGCGATCTCTGCTGAACCGACGGAGCTGAGACAGAGACACAGGAGGAGATTCAAACACAACGTCACCTCTGATTTCAGGTGTAAAAAGCTACAAACAGAGGACAGGTGTCTCTCACCTTTGCTGCTCTTGCCTTCCTGAGGACCGGACAGACTCTCACTTCGCTCTTTAGCCGCTGAACTCAGGATTTCATTCACTGAGGAAACAAGAAACAGATTTAATTGTGTATTTGACTCAGATCTGAAAACTTAAAGCAACTTGATAAAGTCTCACCATCGACGGGGAAGAGAGGGGTGGGGCCTGAGGGTTTGCTGCTGCTGCTGGTGGTTGCCGTGGTGACAGTGGAGGAAGAGGAGGAGGAGTCCAGGTAGGCCGGGGCGACCGGGGGGAGGTCCTGAGGAGGGGCGTCTGGTTTTGGAGCACGAGAGACTGTAGGACGGACAGATGGATAAAACAGAGAGAGAGAGAGATGGAGGGAAGAGTGAGGGGAGGACCTCTGAGGAGAATTCAGCTCTTGGTAAAAACCTTTACATCGGTTTGTTTACCTGCAGGAGAGGACTGGGAGTTTGGGGTTCGCAGGTTTCTGTTGCTCTGAAGTCTCTGAGATTTCGGAGAAGTTCTCAACGTAACTGAAGAGGAGAGAAGAGCAGTGAGAACACAAACATTAGTCTGGAAACTTTCACTTCCTAACAGACAGAATCAGAATATTCTTTCTTTTCATCTTAAAAGGAGATCTTCCCCTGAAAGTTCATTGATTTTAAACTTTAGCTAACACAGACACACTAACAGATGGAGGCAGTGGTATTCCAGCAGCTCCCAGTAAAATCCCTGTTTTTGTCAATGGAGTCTGGTAGTGATATATAGAGATGTTTCTGGTTAAACTAAAAGGATCTGACTCTTTAATAAAAAGCTCTGTCTCTGTAGGAATCCTCTCATCATGTTGTCAGACACTGAGAAGAACAATCTGAGTCTGTCAGTTCATCATATCGACATCTTCCACCTTCGTACCTCCGTTAACAGATGAGCGGGTTGCGTCGGCGAGCGCCTGCGGATGTGACAGGGAGTGTGGGAGAACGTGATTGGTGCAGGGCGGGCTGCTGGCTGCAGGTGGGCTGCTCTGTGACTGGTGAGGAGAGTAGGCGGTTCTGACGGACAGCGGGCTGCTCCTGTCAGAGGCCGGTTTGGGTGAGGAGGAGCTGGGCGGCGGGTGCCTGGAGGAGGAGGTGGGTGCTGCAGATCGACCGGCTCCGGCCCTCGCACCGCCGCCAGAAGACAGGCCGATCTCTCGAGCCCTGGGGAGGTATTTACCTTCCCTGGAAAACAAGATGGAGAAGCAGCAGTGAGAGGAATCCTGTGGCCTTTCCTTCCCTTCATTTCACATCGCTGGTTGGTAACTAAACGTAAGACTTTTTAAAACCTTTAAAGACCTGAAATCACTTTTCAATTTATCCGCTCTTACCTGCCGGTGGAGGAGAACCCGGGGCTGGCCCGCTCCTCCCTCTCTCGGACCACAGAGCTGTATTTATCCTCCTCGCTCCGGCCCTCGTCGTTCTCTAAGGAAACCCGGCGGCGGTACTGAAGGTTGCCCTCGATCTCGCTGGCTAACCGAGCCGCTCGCGCCTCACGCTGCCGGTACACCTCCGAGTTACCCCTCTCCAAAGGCATGCTGGGAAAAGAGCAGGCAGGAGGAGGATTATCAGGGAGGTCATGTTGGGAGTGAAGTTTGTCTTAAACTGATTCGGACATTGTTTTTATTTTCTGAGTGCAGGTTTCTCTTACTCACGTGTACATGGAGAGGCTGGAGTCGTACGTGGATTTGACGCCGTACGCCTCCTCGTTAAACTTGAACATCTCGTTGGCGTCCCAGCCGTTTGACTGACGAGAGAAAAACACAAACATGAATCAAGAATACGAAAACCAGATAATGTTCTTACAGTGTAAAAATAAAACAGTCAGCGCCCTCTGGTGGACAAATTACATAAAGAAAAAATGCCAGCTCTCATTTTGAGCGGACTACTTTCTCACAGTTTGAAGTCACCGCCACTTAAAAAAAAAAATGTTATAACTTTAATCTTAAACCAGATGAGAGATTTTTATCATCGAACGTCAGGTTTTTAAGTTATCGAAGAAACAAGCTGAGCAAACAGCTGCTAGACCCACGGAAAAATGCTGATTCAGTGTTTTTTTAAACTGATTATAATAACTTGGTCTGTTTGTCTTAATAATTTGGTTTACTGACGTCCTGTGTCTGCTGAAGAGCAACAGAAAAACACAGATTTTTAACATGAAACTAATTTATATGGTGTTTTTTTTCCGTTTTAAAGATCAGATCTGAGGAGACCTCAGAGGAGAATCTGACTCCTGGTAAAAACCTCCTGAACCATGAACACTGAAGGAATCTGGACCCACAAATGAGACACAATGAGTTGTATTAGTTGTTTAACAATGCAAAAGAATAATCCATGATGTCTTCAGCGTTTCAGAATAAAAGTTCTGAATTAGTTTGAAATACAGCATCGCTGCAAAAACAACAGACTTTCTCACGCTTTTATTTTGTGGGCAAAGCTGCTAAAGAGGAAGTGATTCTGTGGGTAACTATGTGTGTGTGTGTGTGTGTGTCCTCACTGTGTCTGACTCCAGCTCGAAGTTTTCTCCGTTTCCGTCTCCGTCCCACCTCTGCAGCACCTTCTCCCTGTGCTCGCCGTTCACCCGCGACGAGCTGATGGCTGAGTCGGTGAATGTGTCTGTGTGCACACACACAAACATGAACACACACAGACACACAACAAAGAAGTCAACAATTTAACGAGGCTGAATGTCTGATTATATATTATATGATTATATATGACCTCTGTTACCTCTGACAGCAAAGTTCAGATCCACGTCCCTGCAGGTCATGGTGACCAGGTCGGTCGGGCTGAAGATCATGGTGTCAGTGATGTCCTCAATCTTGGGCGCAGAGGACTGACCACCTCCTCCTCCTCCACCTCCTCCTCCCTCTTCACCTCCACCTCCATCGCTCTGTTTATGAACAGCGTCCACAGCGAGCTCGCACTGATCGACAGGAGGGTGAACACAGGTGAACCACAGGTCAGACAACAGCTCAACCTGCAGAGTAAAGAGGTTGTTTTTACCTGTGAGCTCAGAGTCTTGAAGATCCCTTCGTACACGGCGCCGTTTTTCACTCTGACGTCACAGGTGGAGCCCTGAGATCAGCAGAGGAGAGATTCAGTCTTTCTGTTCACTATCAAAATCAACCATGACCAGAGTCCGACCAAAGAACAGGCGACTCACCACGACCGCTGTGAGGAAATGCAGCATCCGGGCGTTATTATAAACACCGTCAAATACCTGCAAACACAGACGAGAAGATGAGAACAAATCTTTATCGCTACAGCCTCATTTAACAAAAACTTTTAATTAGGAATAAAAGGTCAGGATTTGTGGCAGGACATTGTATTAATTATTTCTGGAGCCAATTATCAAACTGATGTTAAAGTTTTAAAAAATTCAACAACAACATTTCAACTAATAATCTTTTTAAATAAATAAATAAAAATCCTTTTGGTTTGGAGCGAAAAGAATCGACTGATAATTTGTTTTTGTGAAGTTTTTTATCTGAGGAGAGAAAGTGTCACCTGTTGAAAAGATCATAAAAACCTTTAAAGCAAATTTGTGATTTGGGGAAATAAAGAAAACATTATATTATAAAAGAGCATTATATTTATTAGATTATATATGTTAAATTTATATTAATCTTATTTTATATTTATTTATACTATTTATTTAAAACATACAATGTTTATATTTTAACAACAACATAAAAACATTAATAACTTAGAACGACGTAATAATTTCATTTAATTGTTGTATATTATTTAGTATATTTACTGCAGTTCACTTTTGAGGGACTCTACTTTCAATTTATGCAATAATAGTTAGGTTTTTACTCTATTACATTTACCTGACAGTTTCATTACTTTAAAAATGAAAATATGACGAGCTAATAAAATATACAAGACACATCTAAACTGGTTATTATTAAATTAGACAATTACAAAGGTGATTTTTCTGCATAATATTTACTTTCATTTTTATACCTTGGGTGGATTTAGCTGATAACATTTAAGTACTTATGTATCTATATTTTGAATACAGGACTTGTCTTTGTAATAAAGTATTTTTACACTGATGTATTACTACTTTTACTGAAGTAAATGGGCTCAGAACTTCAGCCTCCACTGACTGTCATTAGATCTGGCGGTGATGGCTGCTCCCAGTCTTTAGTTTACATGTAGTCTCTGTCTTTACAGACACCTCAGCAGCCTGAGTGACTACTGTCACTGAAGAACAGGATGTTCCTGACCACAAAACACAACTCTCACCTCACCACTGGAGCCGCACACCTGTGTGGGATAAATAATTCATCAGCCGCTCAGAACAATCACAGCTTCGTGTTTTAACTAATACTGTGACTTACCAGGCTGCTGACAGGAGATGACTGAGTCTGTGATGGTGGCTTCATTGTGTTCCTCGTCCTGTAAAAGGGTGAAACAGAAATGTCAGCTAACAGCTAAAGACACTTCACTGAGAACAATAAAAACAAGCCTCACACTGCAGCATTTCCAGCTAACAAACCACAGAGTTAAAGACTGACACGACGTGATTTCATAAAAATGACGTTAACCGCCTTAATCTTTGCTGCTTCTCTTCGATATGAAGTCTGAAAATCTAAATCATGTTGTTGTTTTTGTACAGAATAGTAGAAGCAGCTAGCTTGGTAAGCTAACGTAGCTAGCTTCGCGTAGACGTCGAGTTTTACCAAGAGACACAGACAAAGCGCGATTAAAGTCGCTGTCACCACATTAGGAACTGACACGTGATCAAATCTGAGTTATAAATTATACTTTTTAGTCATGTGCATCCCTGTTATTCCAGTCTCGTCGTCCCAGCGAAAAGTCCCACGGTTTGACAGGCCAAACACGATACACCGCTGAAAAACAACAACAAAACACGGCGCCGGGTGCGCTCGATTCGTCAAAACCCGGCAACTGCTGCACACGTGACGCGACTCGACTTTGGCGGGGTGGGCTGGCTCCAGGCGCCCGAATCAAGTAAATATACTTTAATTTGTATCTGTATAAGTTTCTACAGCATCTAAAGTCGCCATTTCTAGTACTGAAGTTATTAGAAGTTAGGCAGGAGGTGTTAATGTCGCCACATATCAACAAAAGTCATCAGTTACCGGGCTCAGCCGAACACGTCTAACGAATGCACCAATGGTAAACCCCACCCACTGATTCAAACTAGAATCTGATTGGACGAGCTTCAAGTCAATCACTTCTGACCTCTTCTCTCATTGGCTTAGGTTTCTGTCAGACATAAATATGACAGTTATGAGCGTGATGTAAATACGTCCCGATGATAAACGTAAATAAATGTGACGAAAGAGTGTTTTCTTTTATATTTTGAGGTAAATTACGAATTAATTAAAGATTTAAAAAGCTGTTATTCATTTATTTGCCTCCCAAAACTATATAAAAAAAAGGAACTTAAATCAGAATAAAAGGTTAATTTTAACCTTGAGAAATCTGAATTGAATCCATCAACAGATAAAAACAGTGAGGGGCAGTCGAAAGCTCTTTACAGCCTTACAGCTGTTTGCTTTTCTCATTTATCTGCCTGATATCAAACTGTCAAATGTTTTATAAACATCTTGCGATGTGCATTTTATCTGTGGAATTCTATTTATAATCTAGGGACTCTAATATTTACACACTGTGATAAAATGTTCACTTTCAAGCTTCTTTTCTGCTGCATTTCGTCGTCTGTATGATTTTCAGTAAACAGTGCATTATGTAAACTTCATCTGTGAAAGAAAAATGTTGTTTAAAGAAAGAAGAGGATAGAGACAAATCCTCTTTGTGTTTTCGTGATCAGTGAGATAGAACTTTACATTAAAGAGGAAGATCCTTTCATTTAACCAGAAACATCACTATATATCTCTACCAGACTTCATTGACAAAAACAGGGATTTTAACCGAAGGATCATTAGAGTTGGATACTGCCTCCATCTGTTAGTGTGTCTGTGTTACTGTGTGACTTTCAGTGGTGGAAGAAGTAATCCGATACTTTACTGAAGTAAAAGTACCACACAGTAACACAAACACACTAACAGATGGAGGCAGTGGTATTCCAGCAGCTCCCAGTAAAATCCCTGTTTTTGTCAATGGAGTCTGGTAGATATATAGAGATGTTTGCTAAACTAAAGGATCTTCCTCTTTAATATAAAGTTCTGTCTCTGTAGGAATCCTATCATCATGTTGTCAGACACTTAGAATAACAATAACAAATGACCACACACACCACCCATTTATGTTTCACTATATTTATATTATATCATTATCATTAAATTCAATGTAGTACCTGAAACTAACCACACAGGGTGGAGGGACCACACCGCCCACCCTCAACACACGGTCCCAGCAAAGAGAGAAAAGAGACAGAGAAAGGCACAAAGAGTTTTGAAACTGAGAAAATGACACAGAAACATGATGATCAGGGTGGTGGGGGGAGCAAAAGGTGCATATAGAGCAAATATATGAGCAAAGAAAAGTCCGGTAGAAATGACTGGGTCTCGGTTATGTGTCGAAAGAAAGAGAGAGGCGGATCTCTAAAAACCGGTGAATGATGAAAGACAGATCGACACAAACGCAGGCAGAGGCTGATGACGAGACGACAGACACAGAAAGGCACGAGTAGAAAAAGTAGGTATTTTCATTGACATTTTCTAATTGTATATTTCTTTTTTTTTTACCCTTGATGAATGGAGGATGAGGTCGAGGAGGAGAAGACAGCATGAAAAGAGAGTGAGGGATGTTGTAGCCTTGAAAATGAGGCATTATAGCAAAAAATGTTTTTCCTTCTTTTTATCCCCAAAAAGTAAAACTAAAAAAGGCACAAAGACATTTCAACTGAATTATAAGATGGAGTCGGAACAAGTGTTAACATGGAGTAATCATACAAAATAAAAAGGTGTCTTTAATAAAACAAATAAAATTAATACTATTATTCTGACCGTCATTTATTATTATTATTATTTCCATCAATATTATTGTTATTGGTATCATCAATAATTTCTCTCTGAAAGAAAACACATCTCTCCCAGTTCAGCTTTTTTCTTTTTTTTGTGTCAGAAAAGAGAGAGAGCGAACGAGAGAGAGACATATATACTGAGTGATGCTGCTGAGTGTGACTGAGGTAAATGTTTCCTGCCTGCTCTGGTTCATGTGTCACTCAGACCCAAACAGTTAACTCTCTGTTGTGTTCGGACGACGTCGCACCAAACTCCATTTAAAAAACGGAAGATTTAACGGTGTAGTGGCGAAAGTGTTCTCTGAGGAGCTTCAGCACAAAACTGGGTGTTTTTCTTTACATCAGCACAGGTGCAGTTCACAAATGATCACTTTTTAGAAGCAAACATTAAATAATAGATTATATAAAGTGCAGAGGGATTGGTTGTTTAGTCGATAAAATGCAGGAAGAGTAAGAAGAATCCAGATCAGAATGTCCAGGATCTGTAGGTGAACGCTTGTTTTACACAAACAAGTTTAAATTCTCAACATTAACAAAGGAAAGCATTAAAACTCTTCACATTTGAGAACTGGGACCAACAAATATTTGGCATTTTTAACGATGAACTGATTATCAGAGAATAACTTCCTGTGATTAACTGCATCATATTTCTCCCTCGTTCACCACCTGAGGCTGAAGATGTTTTTAAATTGTAGCACCGACTCTGATTAAAGTCGATTTTAGTGTCAGGATTAAACAAGAGGTTACAAGTTTACAAGAGGCCACGTCACAGATTTCAGATCAGTTCCCTGGGACAAATCAGGATCGACTCGTCCCTGAATACACCTGAAACTGTTCGCTAACTGTTTTTATACAGATCATTCAGATGCTGCAGCAGTTTCCTGTTTCACCGTTAACACTTTCACAAAGATTCAGCTTCTCGTTAAAATGAGCAATAATTTTACTCAGTGAAATGTAATCGACGTAATGTTTAATAACCTGAGGTATGTTAAATGTACTTCATTTTACCTGTTTTAATCTGAACGGGCTCTGATATTAGTGAGAATAGTTACGCCTGCCAGTTACTCAGTGGTGAAGTAATCAGATACTTTTAGTTAAGTAAAAGTGGCAGGAGCGCACTAAAGAAATAATCCGTTACAAGTAAAACACCTGCAGACAGTGGTGGATTTTTGGTCGGACAATCAATTTAATTAATGAATCAGTAGATAATAATCTAAAATATTTATTAGTTGCAGCTTTGTTTACTTGTTATTTTACTCTGTTTTCTGAGGTTTAACCTGTTTTAATGTGTGAAACTCAAACTGGCTCCTGGTGTTTAAAACAAGTGGCACTGAAGCAGGAAACATGTAAATAAACTTTACATCATTAGTGTTAATATTATTGTTATTATACATTCAATCACATATTGTGTTTAATGCTTATTTTAAACTTACATTTCATGTCGGTTTGGTGTTTTAGTTCAGGTTAAATCACACGTACTGATGTTAATATAGAACAACTCTGAGTCTTTGTTATTCTAAGTGTCTGACAACATGATGATAGGATTCCTACAGAGACAGAGCTTCTTATTAAAGAGGAAGATCCTTTTAGTTTAACCAGAAACATCTCTATATATCACTACCAGACTCCATTGACAAAAATAGGGATTTTACTGGGAGCTGCTGGAACACCACTGCCTCCATCTGTTAGTGTGTCTGTGTTACTGTGTGACTTTCAGTGGTGGAAGAAGTAATCAGATACTTTACTGAAGTAAAAGTACACCACACAATAAAATCAACAGCAGCTCCTGTGTTCTGCTCAGTAAAATCTCTGTTTTTGTCAATGGAGTCTGGTAGTGATATATAGAGATGTTTCTGGTTAAACTAAAGGATCTGACTCTTTAATAAAAAGCTCTGTCTCTGTAGGAATCCTATCATCATGTTGTCAGACACTGAGAAGAACAATCTGAGTCTGTCAGAGACAAAAACAAGAACTTTAATGGACGTACTTTGACGTGCAGCAGCTGTTAACTCTCTTCTCGACTGATACTGCACCAATTCCTTTAGCTTGATTCTGACTTTCATTTGGTCCATGTAGAACCTTCACTGTTTTTTTTAATGGCGGCTGCTGTGACGTCGTCTTAGCACCGGCTGAGTGTAACGTCTTGGATCTACTTGCCACAGTAGAAATGTCTGTAGAGTATGTTTGGCCTCTGGCTAGCGTGTGCTGTCTTGGCAGGACCACTGTGAGGTATCGGGACTCTGCTGGCTTCACAGGGCTCAAGCTCTCACTACTGTTCACTTGCACATAACGAGACAGAGCCTGCTGTGAGGCGTACCGGCAAAAAACAAAAAGCTTATCTGACTAGAAAAATAAAAAAAGAAATGTACCGCTAAGTTAGTGTTAAAGCTGCTCTCACCCGTCTCTCCGTCTGCTTTAGTCCTCTCTCTCTCTCGTATAGTGTTAGTACTTTTACACCTCCTCCTCCTCCTCCTCCTCCTCCTCCTCTTCTTCTCCTCCAGCTTGCTAACAAAATAAAAATACTGGTTATGAATGGCTATGATGTACGCCGCCTCATCCAATCACACGTTCGCTCGATCGCTCGCGCACACACGCTGTCGGACGCACACAAACACACACACACACTCCTCCACCTCCTCCTGGTCTTCCCTTCATCAGAAGAAGGAGTACTGGTTATCGATGGCTCGGGGCGCCCTCGCTCCATCCCTCTCCTCCCCCTCCACGGCTTCTAGTTGGCGGAGAGGAGTGTCCCTGTCCCTCTCCTCCCAGTCCTCCACTCCTCCTCCGCTACCACCTCCGCTGCCTCCGCTTCCTCCTCCTCCTCCTG
This sequence comes from Lates japonicus, assembly GCA_033238685.1. NCBI lineage: Eukaryota > Metazoa > Chordata > Actinopteri > Centropomidae > Lates > Lates japonicus. The sequence goes on along the minus strand of BRZM01000007.1, from coordinate 48,513 downwards.
CGCCACTGCCGCCGCCTCCTCCTCCACCACCTCCACCTCCACCTGCTGCTGCCATAGTCACCACAGCGGCTCCTGCTCCTCCTCCTCCACTTGCTCCTCCTCCTCCCCCTCCTCCCAGCTCCGTCTCGTTCCCTCTCTCCTGGGGCGGAGTTGGGGGCGGTGGCCGGCCCGGCGGCAGGGGAGGAGGCTGAGGAGGGCTACGGGGTCTGCTGGTCAAGTCTGCAGGGAGGAGAAACGAGACGAGAGAGAGGAGAAAAGACAGAAAAGGAGAGGAGAAAAGTGTAAATAAAGGAAGACAGGGAGTGGGAGGAGGAGGAGGAGGAGGAGGAGGAGGAGGAGGAAATAAGGCCAAAAGTGTAAGAAGTGAAGTGACAGTGTAGTCGGAGAAAAGGAGGACGAGAGGTAGGAGAGAAAAAGAGAAAATGACAGTGAGAGGCCGGTTAGGTGGAAGGAGTCTGTGGTCATGGAGTCCATGGGAGTCATGGAGGCAGTCCAATTCAATGAACACACGCACACACACACACACACACACACTCCTCCTGTCAATCTGCTGCAGTGACGTCAACAAATAACGAGTAATCCAGGAGTTTGTTTGTCATCTGGTGACACTAGTTAGCATGCCTTAGCTCAGAGGGCTAACTTGGCTTTTTTACTATATCATGTAAAAGCCTCCGTCACCCTGAACGTCCCGTTAAACCTGTTCATAATCTGGCAGCTCAGTAAACACTTGTTTGTCTAATCTGAATTGACTGACAGGTGCAGCTCTTTTCATTCCATCCAACTCACATGTAAAACCCTAAAAGAGAGCGGCAGGACTGATCCTAAAACCAGGAAGTCAGTTAGCATGTTAGCATGTTAGCACTTCCTGTTCAAAAGTCAGTGTGTTTCTGGTTAAATGTCTGAAATAAGGTCTGTGGTTTTAACACAAGCTCAAGACATTTTCAGGTTTTATTCTCCGACATAAAATCCAGTTTTTTCTTTTCGTGGAGGGAACAGTTGGACTACAGAAATACATCATCACTGTGGGACTGTATTAGAAACCTGGTTACCTCTTTACATGCACAAGAAATCAGTGTTACCCAGTTTGACTGTGTCTTGTGTTTGAAGCTGCTGTGTAAAATAAAACATGGCGGACAGAACATAACAATCTGCTATTTCCTCTTCTTCTCTGCTCTATTTCTTTACTCCACTGTCTTCTACTGACAAAAACAAATCACCTCATTCACGCCTTCTCTCACCCACACACTCCCCCCCTCTATCTCTCACAGCCGAGTCCGGTCTCACTTACACACAGTCAGAGATGGGGGTTGATGGAGAGTCAGGATGGCGCGTGGTGATGACATCACAGACTGTAGGCCGGCTGCCTGCCCTGTCCCGGCCTGCAAGGGATGAGCCAACGGATACGACAAACGACAACAACAACAACAACAGAGAGGTCAGAACACTGATGGGAGGATGGAAAAGGCAGCGGCGGCTCATAATGTCAGTTGGTTCATTTCTGTTCACGACAGTTTCAAACATTCAACAAGATGAACTCCTCATGACAACACAATCAATGAAAATCCTGTTTCCTGGTCCAACTTCTCTGAGTCTCTCCTGTTTTCAAGATGCTGCGGCGCTATTCTGTTTTCCTGCCAATCTTCTGATCTACACTCCAGTCCAGCAGGTGTCGATAATGCACCTGTTAGATAGTTTACCAGCCGCCATTAAAAACCAAAGGAAGAAGAAAACATTCAGCATCATCCTACTGCTTTCACTGTGACGACAAAGAGAAGAGGAAATGGAGTGTTTCTCATGAACCCACATCTTCGTGTTTCAGTGTTTTCTGTGCTGCCCAAAAATACTGAAAATAGCTAGCTACAGCTGTTTATTTTCACCTTAGCTGGGCGAAGATAGCTAGCTAAAGCAGCACAGAAAAGTACTGACAACTGAAACATGAAGATGTGAGCTACCTGCTTTTACCAACAGGTGCTGACCATTAGCTAGGTTAGCTGGCTAACGTCAACACTCACAGGTGTCAAACTTTGCTTGTTTGTTTGTCTATCAACTGAAGCCTCATCACAGTGAAAGCAGTAGAATGACACTAACAGTTCTTCTTCTTGGTTTTAATGGCGTTGTAACCATTTGGCACATTGCCACCTCACTGGAATTTATAGAACAGAAAATTTAATATTTTCTGGACTTAGATCTGTTCAAACAACACAAGACACAGAACTGCAGCATCTGAAAACAGGAGAGACTCAGAGACGTTGGACCAGAAAACAGGATTATCATTGATGTGACAAGTAGCAAGCAGATTGTGTGTAAAAGCAGTTCTGTTTATGAAATCAATTTGAGCAGTGTCTCTTAGACAAACAAACACGTTGTTTAAGATGTAGGATTACATCTAAATCTGACTGTAGGTCGGTGGAGGAAATGATGATGACATGAAAGATGAAGTGGGAGAAGATATGACTTTCAGCAGCTGTAGATATCATTCAGTTTGTGAGTAAAACAGCTCGACCACCACACATATGTACACAGATACAGATACAGAGACATTTGATGGATTTATTCTCACCTTAACAACACACACCTTCATGGTGAACATCCATCCTGTTTGTGTTACTGTGTGGTACTTTTACCTCAGTAAAGTATCTGATTATTTCTTCCACCACTGAAAGTCACACAGTAACACAAACACACTAACAGATGGAGGCAGTGGTATTCCAGCAGCTCCTGTGTTCTGCTCAGTAAAATTGCTGATTTTGTCAATGGAGTCTGGTAGTGTTAAAACGTCTGTTTCTGAATTCTAAGTGTTTTCTGTTCCCTCACTGTGAAACCAACAGTTAAATCACCATGTCTGAAAGGGGCGTCACTGGTTTCCTTTACGACTTCTGTTGCTTGTTCTGAAATGTATAGAGTTGGCGTTCGCTCATACCTGGCTGACGAACAGCAGTGGCGCCCACGAAGCTGATGAGCGTGACATCGGAGGCACCGCCGGACTCCAGGGGGATCGGGTGCACCCTGAAGTGCTCCAACATGTCGAAGATGGACTGGAACCAGAGGTGCTGCACTCGACACTGACCGTCCTCGTTCAGGGACAGACGGAGGTGCTGAGGGGACGAGAGCGAAGCCGGGTAAAGACTCGGTCATCAAGTCTAGAGCCAAACATTTTCCTCTGCCAAACGTACTCCCAGACTCACCTTGGCCTTGCCCTGGAAGTTAAAGGTGAGGACATATTCTCCGCGCCGTGTCTCGCTCTGGCGAACCAGGAAGACGCCATGGCTCGCCGGGCCTCCGGCCAACACCAGCTGAGCAGCTTTGAGGCGGGACAGAGTGCCGTGAAACCACTGACACTCGCTGAGGGGGTGCTCCACCGTCTCTGCAGACGTCACCTCAGAGAACAGGAAGGACCCTGGACAGGTGAAGGGTAAATACAAAACATAAATATTAATGCTTTAAGGAGGCAAATCTTAGAGGCAGCTCATCCTTTGAGACAAATAAACCAACAGTTTTCACCTGTGGCATCTGGTGTCTCAGCAAAAGGTGTGCCCAGACTAGCCCCGCCTCCCCCGAGAATCCGGCCATCTGGTTCGTCGAGAGGGGCTCGAGGTGGCAGCTCTGGCGGGAGAGGATCCATGAGGGGTGAGGAGCCTCCGATACCTCCATAACACACTGATACAACAGAGGGAGCAGAGGTTAGACAGAGGAAACTTCTGATCCAAGAGACCAGCACCAGACCTGCAACACACCTTGTGACAGACGATCAACAATCTCAGGAGTCCCGCTGATGTCTAATGGCCCCCCACACACACCTTCAGCATCTTCCTGTTCACTGTGGAGGGAGGGGGGGGGGCAGTTATAACCCAGACACACACCTGTGGAGATCAACAACAGGTACAGTGCAGTAGCTGTTTGTTACCTGAGGCAGATGCCGTTCCTGATGTCGCTCAGCCAGGCTCTCATCTGAACGGCGTCTCGCGTCTCGATCACGTACTGCGCCGAGCCTTCCAGCTGAGAGCAGGAGGAAAACACCAGGGATAAAACTTTAGACTGAACAGAGCTGGTTTACCTCAAGTCATTACACTAGGACTGGCTCAGGTGAAGGAGTGATTACCTGCAGCAGGAAGGTGTTCTCCTTGTCGGGGACCTCCAGCGCCGTGGTGCTCCTCACATCCACGATTGAGCAGCAAGGGACAGTCAGCCGAGGCTTCGACGACTGAGGAGACGAACCAAAGCAAAATTAATCACTGGTGTTTCTCCTTTATAGTTTTGTATTTTTCTATCGATACAAAATCTGAGGTATAAACGTGACAGTTTTCTGTTTTACTGGAGGTTATGAGCTGCGCTGTGGAACAGCTGTCTGCATGTTTTCTTGTTTCTCAGGAGGGAAAAATACTCACTTTGGGTGGAATGAAGAACTCCAGGTAGTACTCCTCTCCCCGCTCGCCACCCTCTCTGTCCCTCTCTCTGAGGACCAGACGACATTTATGCCAGCGTCCTCCTCTCCAGGGCACGTTCCCTCCACTGGCCAGAGGCTGCACCGGACCGCTCTGAGCTGCTGCAGACGAAGCGGAGGCGGCGTTGTTGTTGTCCGTACCGTGATGCAGCAGACCGAACGAGAAGCCAGAGAAGCCGTGGCTCCCACTTAACTCATCGTTGGATGAGCTGACACTCACCCCTCCCTCCCTCACCAGCCGGCCCACCTTCCTCGGAGGTCCCATGGCGGCGGCGGCGCTGCTCGGAGGCAGCGTGGAGTGCGAGCCGGCAACGGCGGGGGTGAGGACAGGAGGGGGGGATCGCGACAGTCTCAGCTTCTCCAGACGATGGCTCCATTTCTCCTTCTCTCCTCCTTCGCCATTGCTCCGCCGCCGGTCCCGAGCGGCCTCCGACAGAGACAGAGAGGTGGCGCTGCTCGAGGACGACGGAGGCAGAGAGGAGGAGGAGGAGTGGGGGAGGGAGAGGGGCATGGACAGAGAGACGGGCATGGAGGAGGTGGGTGTGGGAGGCTGTGTACCAGAGTTCCTCTTGGAGGTTGAAACCAAGCTAGCGTCCTGCACACCCATGGTGTAGCTGTAGCTGGAGGGCAGCTGGCTCTGGGCTGAGTCGCTGGACGAGCTTCGCCAATGCAGGATGCCACGGACGCTCCCCCGAACACTGCGGCCCACGCTCCGCAGCGAAAAACGCTTCTTCAGTTTGTTTTTGGAGGAGTTGGGCGTGCTGTTACCTTTGGAGTCGGGCGGAGGAGTGATGGAGGAGGAGGAAGGTGGAATCTGAGGAGTGTGGGAGGGGTCGGTGCCGTCCATCTCTGCGGACTCTGCTTCCCGCTCTTCTGGCTCGACGTCCTCCCCGACAGACGACACCCCGAGCCAGCTGTCCTCCTCCTCCTCCACCGGTGCCTCCCCGTTCCCGGGGGCGATCATTGCCCCTCTCTCCTCACGCCTCCCGTTGTTCCCCCCCACCGAGGAGCAACACGACGACGAGGACGACGGCGGCAGGACTTGGCCATGGGCATAAGAGTCTTGAAACCTGTCCCCGCCACGGTTCTCCAACACCAGCCGAGTCGGTGCAGGCTTGGCTAAACCCCGTGTTGCGTTGGTCGGGGGACAAGGGAGGACCGCTCCCCCGGTTGCCGACAGGGGTGAGACTGCCTCCTCTTCCAGGGAAGTAGCGTCCGACTGGGGAGCCCAGCTCACCATTTCATCCCTCCCAGAAGCACAGCTCGTCGGGAGCGCCCCCTCCAGCTCGCTCTGGAAGTGACGAACGAATCGGTCGGTGAACCGCCGGCAGAAGGCGGCCGCAGAGTCTGGGGAGTAGTGCGGATTTTCCAGGAGAAACGCCCGAAAGTGGCGTGCAAAGTCACCGGCCGCAACGCGGGCGTGGAGCTCACAGAATTCGGTCCAGCTCAGGCAAGGTGAAGGGGAGGGTGTGGGGGTGTCCGAGAGGGAGGACGGGTGAGCCTGAGGCGGAGGGCTCACCAGGGCGGGAGAGGAGGCGGCCGGGGGGACAGGGGCAGCAAAGAGGGAGACGGTGGAGATGGAGACGGGGAGGGCGAGGGAGGTAATGGGGAGGAGTTTGCCGCCCGCGGGCTGGGTGGAGTTAACAGAGAGCCGTTCATCCTCCTGACAGGGCGGGGGCGCCGACTGACCCAACGGTCGATCAAATCACTTCAAACATACAACAGAAACCTGAAGTGACTGCACAGCTGGGGTAAATGACAGGCGGCAAACACGGCACATTGGTCTAATAATTTACAAATGAGTGTGAAGTGAAGTGTCGCGCTCAACCCCATCTAACACCAGCAGTTAAAAAGACAATGAACCAGACCCATGAAAGATGAGGTCAAATATCTCCAGGGCGAAGCTGTTTGCTACATTATTTTGTGCAGTTAAATACTTTAGCGTTTCAGCAAGAAAAACGGAGGGATTCAGCCGGTAAGTGGAAGGGTAGAGGAGGTGAGATGAGCGGGATTCACGAGGTCTGCCCCTTCTTCATCGTCTGTCATAGAGCCAGAGGAGCGAGGCCACATCCTGAAGACAACACAGACACAAACTTTAACTAAGCATCTCTGCACACTTTATAGGTTTAAACATAAACACCAGATCAGACAGAGAATCTGAAACATGCAGGTGTTAAAACAACAGCAGCACGGAGGTTAAGAGATTCAGAATCAAGCACAAAGAAAACACAGATGGTTTTAGATTTAACAGTCTCCTCAGAGCCTCCTGAATCTGCAGTTAGAGGACGGGAGCTCTTCTCTTTAAACAGTTAAATAACCTGCATCAGTCAGACTGGAGAGTTCAGGTAAAGTCCTGTAAGTGAGAATAAGGGTTTTGAAAACAGCTCAGGCCGGTTACTGGCAGCATCAGGACAGGTGTAATATGATAATATCACTTGTTAGATCTTGTGAGGACTCTGATAACTGCCTGTTTTTGCTGTTGTGGGTCAGTCTGACAAAAAATAATATCACGTACAACACTCAGGGATCGCTCTGATGCATGAAGAGTTTTTAATTTTGACACTATAAGAACAAGTATTAACATTCATTGATAATACTTCAGCTGGATGTTATGCTTGTTTAATGCAGGACTTTTACTTGTATATTTCCCAGTGTTTATGCAGGTTCCACAAATTAAATCTAATACATTTTCTCCACACAGAGTTCATTTTAACACCTGTTTCATGCTCATACCGTCCAGAGTTTGAGAGTATGATGGAAAACCTGTGAGGACGGTCTGACCGAGAGTTATCTGTTACTGTATCACATTATATATGGCAAAGATTTAAATGATTATATTAATGTGACCTGGACCCTGAGTGAGTGAAACAGATGCTTGTAGCAGGAGTTTAAAACACAACAACCCTACTCTTCGTTTAGAGGCGGAGAACGTCTCCTGACAGCCTGAAGTTAGTTTAAAAAAACATTTCAGAATATTACTGCTGACAGCAGGTAGGACTAAATAAGAGATTTAAATATTTTCTAAGGCGTTGTTTTAATTAGGAAAGTTCACAAACCTGTTTTATATATTCATATCATTACTTTTACTTCAGTAAAGGATCTGAATGTTCCAGCTTCACACACTTTTACTTAAGTAAACATTTGAAAACAAGACTTTTACTTGTAACTTCCATAATGTGGTATTAATATCTCTACCCAAGCAAAAGATCACAGTACTTCTTCTGCCACTGTTTACTCCGACTTAAATGACGCTGTCAATGCAGAACTTTTACTTGTAACAGAGTATTTCTACAGTGTGGTATTAGTACTTTTACTTGAGTAAATAATCTGAATACTTCCTCCACCACCTCGCAGCAGGTTAACGATGTCTAACCACAGATAATGCATCTTAAATCAGAGGTTAAGTCAGATTAATATCAGACAAACTGGCCTCTGTCGTTAGCTTGCTAACATGAACTAGCAATGTGAGTCTTGCTCATTCAGCTTTCTTTAAAGACGTGTAACGTTAGCGAGCTAACAATAGCTACCTGACGTCCACTTGCCTGCGGACCTGCCATTCATTAGCATCTTTATTTAGCAGCGTTGGTCGGATATATCTGATTTAGTGCTGTCTGCTGTAACCTGTGGCTGAGATGACCACATATTGAATCATCCGACAGCAGCTAACGCCAAAGATTCTTAGCGAGCTAGGCTAACCGTTAGCCACTTAGCTCGCTATTAATAAACCAGCTAGCTAGCTATCAATATTGCTCCAGCACCATGCTCTGTGTTCTCTGTACCTGTATATCACAGTCCGGGGCTTTCATCCGTGTCTCGGAGTGAACCTGGGATACATTTCACTTCTCTTTCACAACGGAACAATCATTTTCGTAAAGGTTGTTGTTGTTGCTAAATATGAATATTGCTATGCCTTGCCTGGACCCCGTTCTTCTCGCAATGTCCCCCCTCTCTCGCGATAGTTGGGAGGTCGACGGGTGCAGCGTTGGTCGGTCTCCAACTGCAGCTGCCGTTAAAAACCGCTGGATTTTAATGAGCGAGTCGTGACCAGCGGCACCGGGAACAACTGGTGGAGGAAGAGAGGAGTCGTACTTCATCTCCACCCCTTCTCACAAACAAACAAACAAGCTGAGACCAGAGCTGGTCCATCACTGAGACCCTGACACCATCTAATCCTGAGCTCAGTGTAAAACCCAGCTCATGGGATGGGATCAGAAAATGCCCCTGGTTCACCATTATAACAAATATTATGTCCGTGATATTAAACAAACCCTCTGAACGTGTTCATCTAAAGTTTTGAAAGGAATTGATTCTGTTTAAAAGTTATAAAACTTTTTCTTCTCTCAGGGTTTTCAGGTTTAATGAGGCAGCCGGTCTGATGAAGCTGGACACTGATATAAAAAGCTTTTTAAAGCAAAGACATCTGCTTTTAATAAATGACACATGTAGACACTTTATATTGATTATTCCTTTAATTTGTCACCAATCTGTACATATGTGATATTCCTCTCCAAACTACTCAGGTGATTTCATTTAAAAACAGTTTGAGACCTAAAGAGGTCAAATGATATCAGACTTCCTTCTCACAGTGACCTAAAGAAGCTACAACAGTAAAATGCTCATGAGGTGTTGATGATTTGAGTACTTTGAGTACTGTTAATACTTGAAGTACATTTAGCTGATGATGCTTCTATACTTTCAGGACGCAGGACTTCTGGTGTTTTTCCTTATAAGTGAATAATCACTGAACAGCACCATCACAAACACCTGGAGAGGTTTGATCCTTAACACAGGATGAAATGACACTGAGACAATTTTTTGTTCTGTTTGTACAAGTTTAGATTCAAGCAGTTAATGCATCAAATATTTTATTTTGTAACTTAAAGTTTAAATGATGTAAATCATAAAAACAAAAACCAGAAGGACAACATTTCATAAAGGTTTTCATCTTTATTGCGATGCTCAGCAAAGTAGAGATGAAATATATATTTACATTTTTAGAATTCTTCAACTTACATATCAAATATACAGTAAGAATCAAAGTTATTGAACAAAAGGCAAAGCTACAGCAGTATTTCAAACAGTCCCAGGATCTCAGAGTCCACATTAAGGGGCCACTTGAACCACCTCCTCAATAGTGGGCCCTGGGGTCAGCCCAGCTTCCCTCCCTACAGCTGCTTGCATTCCTCCCTGATACAACTTGCTGATGATGGGTTACATACTTTCCAGCTCTTCTGCTTGTGTTGGTACCCTCTTATCAGCCAGTTGGTTGTTCTCCAGCCAGGTGATGGTCTCGTCACACTTCTCAATCACCTTCTTCTGGTCCTCCCTCACTAATTTTGCCTCTGTTCTCATCCTGCACACTGCTCTTCATGTTGAAGGCGAGACTCCAGGGAGTTCTGGCAGAGATCTTGTCCTGAAGGTCGCCCTCAGTTTTGTATTTTTCAGGCGGCCCTGCACCATCCTCTCGACCTCCTCTTTGCTCAGTCGCCCTTGTCGCGGCGATGTGACTGCTTTCTACGGGTGCTTTTGTCCACCGCAGACATCGCTCAAATGCCGCTATGCCGATGTCGGCTGGTGACCGACCAGGACCGAGAGCAGGAGGACCCTGTCAGCTCAACGGCGGTGTCCGGCCGCGGCTCTTTCCCCTTCGTACACCTGGATGAGGACCCCGGGCTGGTTGTCAGAGTAGGTGGTGAACACCTGGGCTTGTTTGGTGGGGATGGTGGTGTTGCGTTTAATCAGGGACGTCATGACCCCTCCGGCCGTCTCGATACCCAGGGACAGAGGCGCCACGTCCAGCAGCAGCAGGTCCTGAACGTTGCCTGAGGTATCACCTGTGAGGATGGCGGCCTGGACGGCAGCACCGTAAGCCACTGCCTCATCTGGGTTGATGCTCTTGTTCAGCTCCCTGCCGTTGAAGAAGTCCTGCAGGAGTTTCTGGATTTTGGGAATTCGGGTGGAGCCTCCCACCAGGACGATGTCGTGGATCTGAGCCTTGTCCATTTTGGCGTCTCTCAGGGCTTTCTCCACCGGCTCTAATGTTCCCCTGAACAGGTCGGAGCACAGCTCCTCAAAGCGAGCCCTGGTGATGGAGGTGTAGAAGTCGGTGCCCTCAAACAGAGAATCGATCTCGATGCTGGCCTGGGAGCTGGAGGACAGGGTCCTCTTGGCCCTCTCGCAAGCTGTGCGCAGCCTCCTCAGGGCTCTCTTGTTCTGGCTGATGTCCTTCTTGTGTTTCCTCTTGAACTCCTCCACAAAGTGGTTGACCATGCGGTTGTCAAAGTCTTCTCCACCCAGGTGAGTGTCTCCGGCCGTGGCTTTCACCTCAAAGATACCGTCTTCGATTGTCAGGATGGACACGTCGAAGGTGCCTCCACCCAGGTCAAAGATCAGGACGTTACGTTCTCCCGACTTTCCTTTGTCCAGACCGTACGCGATGGCGGCTGCCGTCGGCTCGTTGATGATCCTCAGGACGTTCAGTCCTGCGATGACGCCTGCGTCTTTAGTCGCCTGTCGCTGGGAGTCGTTGAAGTACGCCGGGACTGTGATGACAGCGTTGGACACCTTTTGGCCGAGGTAGGCCTCAGCGATCTCCTTCATCTTCACCAGGACCATGGAGGAGATCTCCTCAGGGTAGAAGGCTTTGTCCTCACCTTTGTACTCCACCTGAATTTTGGGCTTCCCTCCATCTGAAACCACCTTGAAGGGCCAGTGCTTCATGTCAGCCTGCACCACTGAATCATCAAACTTTCTTCCAATCAGTCTCTTGGCATCAAACACAGTGTTGCTGGGGTTCAGAGCCACCTGGTTCTTGGCGGCGTCCCCAATCAGCCTCTCGGTGTCAGTGAAGGCCACATAGCTGGGGGTGGTCCTGTTGCCCTGGTCGTTGGCGATGATTTCTACTTTCCCATGCTGGAAAATCCCCACACAGGAGTAGGTGGTGCCCAGGTCGATGCCGATCGCTACACCTTTAGCTGCAGACATTTTCACTGGAGATGGTCGCCTGTCAATCAGTTAAACAACCTTTTAGAAACTAAACATCACTTATATTCATCTTTACTGGTTTGGTTAAACATTCTTAATTTTGATTCTTTGGCGTTTCCTCCTCTTACGTTACTTCAAAATAAAACACACATGTATATTTACCCAATACTAAAGAATCAAAGTATTTTTTCTTTCATTATTGAAGGTTGTACTCACAGTTTTGTGTTTCCTTTTTGGTCTGTGCAGTGAAGAGGTCTGATCTCCTCCTTCCTCTCTGGATCTTCTGCTGTGGTCTGATCTGTTTCTGTCTCTGCTCTGAGAGCTGCCGCTTTATATCTGTGGAGCTGACGGTCTGGCAGCTTCTAGACGTTTCATACACACAACACCGTCAAGTCAGCATCTGTGGAAGGCACAACTTCCTGTTATAGATTTCAAAATAAAATACCGCCTAACTAATTTAACGCGCGAGCAACTGAAAATAACACACCATAGTCTTATTTTGAAGGCAAAAACATACTAGTTTCGGTATTTTTCTGGTCATCACTTGCTACCTGACGTATTCACGCTGGCCAATGAGAGCAGCGAGCGCAGTTTTTGCTTCCGGCGGGATTACGTAACAAAGCGAAGTTTCTGGACTGAGGAAGAACTTTCTGGACACCTGGAGAAAAACCCAGACAGAAACGTCTTCACTTTGTCTGTATCAGTGATACACGGTCTGAATCTGTGCATTTAAAAAAATCCAAAATTAACATTAAAAGAAAAAAGAAATATAGAAGAAACAGACTTTAATCTAAGAATCTTTGTCTTCATAAAATGAACTCTGATGAGATCAGCTTGAAAAACATTTCATCTTAATGCTTTACACCTTAAAGGTGAATTTAAGGTATTTAAAAGAATTAGTTTCTTTTATTCACCAAAATTTTTAAAAAGAAAGTCAAGTACAGTGTTATTTTATCAACATGGCATCCCACTACATCAATCATCATTCATTTGGTCTTAATTTTAAAATATATTCTATTTGTTTCTGATTTGTTTTTAACATTCTTTTCTCCTTTTGTTCATATGTGTGTGTTATATCTTTCGTGAATCACATTGTACTGTATCTTGCTGTATGGTGTGCTGGACAAATAAAGTTTTATTAATATTATTCTCATTAATCTGGTAATTACCTCACCAGTATGAGTATTGGTGTAGATGCAAATGATGCAAAAACAATAGAACTGGAGAAATATCGACGAATATTCACTGAAAATTATTCAGAAGATGCTCAGTCAGTTGTTTCAAAGACATTGACGTCATGTTTCAACATGTTTAAGTACAAAAAACTTCAAATGAGCAACAAGTAAAGTATTCATCAATATAGTGGCTGCCTCCACTTGTTGGTTTTTGAGTGAATTCTTTATTTTCCAGTTTATTTCTTTATAATCAGAATAAAACTTCATTTCATCATCAGCAGAAGACTGTGAACTCAATAAACCAGTTATAATCTCCTCTTTATTCTCAGTAGTACACAATTCACTACATTTAGACCAAATGTGACTAATTTGAAAATGATTTTTTAAATTATTATAGAAGTGGCTGACAATCAGTTTATACTGTAGATGGACCTTTAGTAAGTTAACCACCATCTCCTGTGTAAAACCAACACATTTCCACTTATAAAGGACTGAGGCCTTAAAAACTTTTGTTATAATGACTTGGAACTTTTTGTGGGTTCTTTGTTTTACAAAATCCTGCATTAAAAACGATTTAGGACACAGTTCCTGTGGCAGTGCATGACTGTAACTCTCATCAACCTTGAGCCAATCGATTCACACTTTACAAGCTTCTTGTTCTGTAATTTAATGTTTGGATCATTAAAATTAGTGATTTACACCATAAAACCCAGAAAGAAACAAAAACAACCAAGAATTCTGTTTAATTTTCATCTTTATTGCAATATACCAGGAAGGCAGAGATGAAAATTACATCAGGATGGCACTTGCTATTTTATTTATAACATCTTAACTTATATTTAACAAATACAATGACAACAAAAACAAACGAACATGAAATATAAAGTCACAATGCACAGGTGAAAAATATATTTACAAGGAACGTCTCTCAAAGTTTTGTATCTTTACAATTTAGAAATCTCATATCAAAACCAAACTTGTGAACATTAGGACAATAACCATTGTCTTTCAAACAGTCCCCATCATCACAGAGTCCACATTAAGGGGCCACTTTAGTCCACCTCCTCAATAGTGGGCCCCTGGGAGCCGGCTCGTGCCTCCTCCCTACAGCTGCTTGCAGGCATTCCTCCCTGATACAACTTGCTGATGATGGGGTTACACACTTTCTCCAGCTCTTTCTGCTTGTGTTGGTACTCCTCTTTATCAGCCAGCTGGTTGTTCTCCAGCCAGGTGATGGTCTCGTCACACTTCTCAATCACCTTCTTCTGGTCCTCCTCACTAATTTTGCCCTTCATGTTCTCATCCTGCACACTGCTCTTCATGTTGAAGGCGTAGGACTCCAGGGAGTTCTTGGCAGAGATCTTGTCCCTCTGAAGGTCGTCCTCAGCTTTGTATTTTTCAGCGTCCTGCACCATCCTCTCGATCTCCTCTTTGCTCAGTCTACCCTCCACCACTCTATTTTCAAAGTTGTGAAAATGGTGGCAGAGGAGGGAAGACTACGTTGTCTCCAAGAAAGTAAAACATTCATTTTTAAATGAAGTGAGCAAAGCAGCCAATGTAAATTATCGACAACTATGGTCATCTTTTCCAGTAAGTGCACAGCAGCCATGTTTGATTTAAGACACAGCATCCATCTTGTTTTAGTCTGAGAACAATACTCACAAATACACTCAGCTGGCAGTTTTTTAGGAACAATGTGGCTCTCTACTGATGTGTTGATCAACAATAGTTGTTAGTAGGAGACATTCATTGTTTGGTTCTTCACATTTGATTCGTTAAAGAGGTGTTAAATCCACCTATAGTTAACTGTGGAGGAGGAACCAGGCAGTTTTATGTCTATAACTAATCTTTCTGGCTCTGGCTTCTGGCTGGTATCTTCGATCAGTATTTTGCTTTAAAAGTCCTGATAAAACTGAAACCTCCCAGGGGCAGAATGATGGTTTTTACCCCCACAGATCACACAACAGACAAACTCAGCCTGGGCAGGACTTTTTCCTTCACATGAACCTTCTAGGAACTGAGAAAAAGGAGTTTCAGTTCTTCATATGAGTCATTTCTCATCCTCAGTTTCTCTTCTCAGTCATTCAGCTCTTTAAACATCAGTATGGGGCAAAGGTGGAGAAAGAACAATGAGGATGGTGGCTGAAAAGTTCAGCTCACTGTGGTCAGGCAGTCAGAGGTCGATCGCTCGTCTCCATCATGTCAGTCTGTGTCCCTTTGTTCTCAGTTGAGGCTGTGAATCATCTGAAAGGAGGAAGAGGAAACTGAGCGACTGCTGCTTCAGGAGGAAAGCTGAGAAACATCAGTGAGCTTGTTTAAACTTACCGGTGGCTGGTTGACGTAGCTCGCCTCGTAATCATCGTCATTGTCTGGATCATCTGTGTCGCTTTGAGCTGACGACCCTGTTGTTACTGCTGCTGGTGCAAAACATGGAAATAAGACATGGAATTAAAAGAGTTCATCGCTCTGTGTATTTCATGATAATGTGCTCATTAGATTTTGATTTCATGTGTTCAGGTGGTGACGAAGTCACAAATATCACTAAGAATCATCCAGAATCTAGTCTGTTCGTCCTTGAACGTTTGTGCCGAGGAGGTGATTCTAGTTTCATTTTATTTGGCCCATTTTCACATATCGGTGCTAGCACACATGTTCATTACGTAAAAAAAACACAACTTTAGAAAATACTAGTGATCAAAACTTAGTCTGACGCCACAGTTATAAACTGAAAGTCTGGTCATGTGACCAGAGGAGAGTTGAACGACAAGATGAGCTGAGGATTTGGTGTCAAATCAAAAAGCCAAAAGCTCCTGTTTGTCAGTATTTCAGATTTAAACAGAAATCCAAGAGGGACCTCGATAACATTAATACAAACTGCGTCTGATGAAGGTGGAAGCTAACCCAGGTCGTCCCAGGAACTCAACTAAATTTTTTGTGCAGTGTAGTCTGTTTTTAAAGACTGCTTCATGTTTTCTTTCAGGAGAATCAGATGATCTATGACATGGAGGCTACAATAATACAAGAGAGGCACAAACAGGTGGCCTTACCAAACCTCTGACACACCAGTGAGGTGTTGTGAAGTTTGCACTGCAGGACGTCCTGTGTGAAATGTGACAGTGGAAGAACTCATCAAACATTACAGGATCTGAAGAAATGGACCTTTAACTCACTTTGGGAGTTCATAGGAACATTCAGATAGTCCTGTTCGTCATCTTGGTCCTCGTCCTCTGTGTTTTGTTTCTCTTCTGGTTCCATCTCTTCAATGTGAAGTCACATGAACAAAGTTAGAATGAGACCAGAACAATTTATAAAGGGAAATGGACAGAACAAAAAAAAGACACGTACATATTTCTAGAGGAAATATACAATGTTACTGCTGCAGGTGAATGAGACAAAAAAAACCCTCCTCACCTTTTTGTATGTTCTCGTAATCGTGTTGACCATCTGTGGATGAAAACAAACAGCTGATCATTTCATACAGATGATCCCAAAAGCTGCTGGATGAAACTTTATAAATTGTTGCTGTTTCCAAACTGTACCTGAACTTGGTGATGAGGCTCGGCTCGGAGTTGCAGTAGGAACAGCTTCACCGTCGGGTATCACAATGCTGCAAAAAAAGAAAGAAAATGAGAGGAAGAGATGATCAGATCATAATCCGTTTTACTGAAATAATAAAGGATAAAACAGCAGAGGTCTATTTGAAAGAGGAAACTTACATGTATCCAGGATCTTCTACATCACTGTCAGGATGGTTAGGGTCTGGGTTCACATATGGAGGATCTGTAGAAAATGAAGGTCAGCTCAGCTCAGCCAACATCAAATACCACACAGAGTCTGAGTCAAAGGAGGCCCTGTTAGTTTACAACACTAGGTCTATTTGATCTGTTGCCTCCAGGAAGTCTCAAGTCCAGACCAAGGCCAACAAGTCCCAACTCAACGCTTAAAAGTCCTAAGTCAAGGTCACTAAGTCCCAGGTTGAGACCAACAAGCCTCAAGCTAAGGTCAACAAATCAAGACCAATGCGTCCCAGCTCAAGGCCAATAAGCCCAAACCCAAGGTTTCAGCAACAATATGAGATAGAAACAGAAGATACTGTTGCTACCATGAGACAACAACATGAGAAGTCAAGGCAGACTAGTTTCATTTACATAAGCTAATATCACAGTTTCTTTGCTTTAAGACCTCACAGCACATAGAAATATGTAACTTTAAAGGCTCACGTGTTAAGTCTTCTATCTACAGCCACCAGATACACTGGTTTTGTTCACTGTACTTACTGTTACTATCTATCTACTATCTACTATCTACTACTTCTATATAGTAGAAAGTTCTACAGTACAGGATGCATATTTGATTGCGAAATACCGATCCAGGACTGTTGCACTTTCTAAATGTCTTCGGGTTTGTAAGAGTAAAAACAAGACACTACTTTAATGGACTGTCAATATGATCAGAGGTCTGTTAGAAATGTTTCCTGCTGCACTTAAAGCAAACATGATGTTACCTTCGGGTGGATTCTCATAACTTGGATTACTCTCTGTGGGATGGAAAAGTATTAACATATTAAGATTTTTAAAGATCAGAGATAAGCTGCAGAAAAGGGTATGAAACGAAGATAAACTCCTGACTAATGTTACTTATGAATCATGACTTAACAAATGGAAGAAGACAAACACATCAACACATAAAAGTCTGAAGAAAAGGAGGCTCTCACCGGTTTCTGTTGGGGTGAAGGATCGTTGTCTCCGCTGAGTTCCAGGATCTGAAGATGACCTGAGTGTGAAGAGCAGATGAAAACAAAGTTAAACCTGAAGGATTCATTTTCTGTTCGAATCAGAACTCTAACACGAGGTGATTCCGTCCTTTGTCGCCCCAGTTTTCATCTCTCAAAAACCAGACCAGGAAGTCTGAGCAACTCTACCTGACCAGTGACTGTATTTATTAAACTGCTAAAAGCTAAAAGTTTGGACTTATGTTAAAGATAAAAGTAAGAATCTGTCATTTCTACTCACAAACTCAAAAACTATTTTAAAATTTTTAGTTAAAAGTCAGTTCAGTGTCAAAATGATGAAATCTAATAATGACTGCTTGTATTTACTCTATTCTACTTAATAATAAAGTTGTTACTCTTCAAAGTGAAGAGTAGAAAGTAGAAAAGAAGAATTGAAATTAATTCTTCAGAAGGGACAGAAAACATTTGAATCAAAACTCATGAGTTTAGGTGGTACTGTTGGAGGCCCCGTAGTCTGGGCAGGTATGAACCAGGTGTGTTTTATAATGAAACCTGACTCACATGATTCTCGATGGTGACAGCAGGTGAGGAGCAGAGCGGGAGGAGTTCAGTTCACTGGTTGGCTGCGCTGCACCGCGACAAAGAGAGAGTCACCATCATCATCATTGTCGTCAACATCAACATTAATGACAGTATCATCAGCATAGAGACACATAAGACACTGACATTATCTCGCACACTAAAATAATCAACTGTAAACTCAGTACAACGTCCTTATAAAGGTCTAAGTTCAGTGTTGGTTTTACTGGCAGCACAAACTGATCATTTATTGCGCATCAGGCAGAAACTTTGTGACCACGTTTCTAACTCTTGATATTTCCGTTTCCTGGCTGGATATCAGAGATGAACTCTGGTTCACAGTGAATCTGAAGCTGAGATTTTAGGGTGAAAAAGTCACATCATGTTGATTTAATGTGGTTTATTTACATTTGAAGCATTATTCTGTTATTGCTGCACATTTGCTCTGAATATTTAGTTTGATCTTGTTGATAAAATCACCACAGCAGCAGCAGCAGCAGATATACAGTTCTGAGACGTCTATTCTCAGTATAGAGTCACATTTTCCACCGAAAAAAAAACAGCAACTCTCTTTGTGCTGCCTCATTTGAATGAGCCTCCCACATGTTTACAGCATGCACTCTGCACTGGAACCCAAAATACCACACAGATGCACAAAGTAAACATCAAGGTCATGAAATGACCAAACTGTAAAATGTCATTTTTAACTTGGGTTAGTATATTAAAAATATATACATTTAAAAAGCATTTAAGAAATGTTATCACATTATCAGACATGCCTGTTAAAATCTGAATTACTAATGAAACACAAGAAAAAAAGTCCCACATGCAATTTGCATTAATGACACATAACGAGCAGCCAGTATAAATTGTTCAGGTCATGTGTTTTTACTCTGGAATAAAAACCAGCTCATTGATTTTAACAGTAAATCCTTCTTTTTAAGGATTTTATGTTTCTGGGAAGAGTTTAATCTGTTTTACAGACTTTTTATCCATTAAAACCAACTTCTTAAACTCTGACAAACTTCTCTGATAACGTTTTTTCAGACTTACATGGATGGATGACTCTGAATTGATTGGATCTGAGTAAAAGAGACAAAACAGACACGTTAGATTTTACTCATCGTTCAGTTTTCTCTTCATATAAAATCATCCTTCACTTATGAAGACTTACGGTATGTATTCGTCAGAAGCGTTTCTTTCCCTGATGACGGCTGGAAAGAAAAAAAAAAATTTAATTTTAATAATCAAAACGTTAAGATTTATTCTCTCAGCAGCTGAAAGCAGAAATCAGAGTCTGTATTGACCAGCAGTGAGCGGGTGTGAAAACGTTCGATGGTGTGGGACTGGTTAACGACGCCCTGACGAAAACCACCGGACGTCCTATCTAGGTCAAGTCATTATGAACGAGCAGAGCAACTGTTAACCACAGGGCTCAGTGATGGTGACAGCTGTGGTGTATGGAGTTCACTAATTAACTGTCCACAAACAAATACGAAACAATTTCAACACATAAATCAAACACAACCTGATTAAATATCAGTATTTTACACATCTGTTTAGAATTATTCAACCTCAGGGTTGTGGATCTGAGAACATTTGCTTCACATGCAGATTGACATCTAAAAAACACTGTGTATCAACCATGTGCTGTGTTTAAGTGCTGGTAGAAAACTCAGGCATCCGGCTTCTCACGGAGTTCAAGTGTAAATTCAAAACGGGGAAGACATTTTTCCAAAAGAATGAAATGTAATTTATGAAGTATGTTTACATTTACCGACTCTGCTGTTTTAATCACGTCCGTAGACTGTATGTAAATATATGAGGTTAGTTACAGCTAAGTGTTGACAACAGTCACATGACCCCAGAATATTCTGTGTAACTTATGGTGCATTCCAGTTGTAATTGGAAGTCGGAATTTCTGAGTTCTCAGTCAGAAGTTTCAACTGCAACGTCAGATTTCCGCCTTATAAAGTCAGAGCAACCCCACCAACCCCGATAATCCAAGATGGCTGCTCCTCACATCAACAGCAGTGAACACTCTGCTAATGTTCCTGTTTATAGCAGCTCAGTCTCATTAGTTTCATATGAAGTCAGTCAGACACATAGAACTGTTCAGGTTTTATCTGTGGACATGTTGCTACACTGATTGTAGAGCGTAGGGCGTTGTTTATTAACTGATACTTAATAGTCTCTATATATAATAGAGAATAGAATATACGTAATAGTTTCATTCTATTATTGTATTATATTTGTCTGGCAGATAAATTTCTTTCACTTCTTCCTACTTTGCTTTTTAGATTTGATTTTCTTAGATACACTGGCCCTCATCTTCAGGTCATGAACGTCCCAAACAAACTGAAAATTCCTGGTAAAATAATTTGGAAATAAACCGTAACAAGTTTTAGCTTTGAAGGATTTGAGCTAATCTGCGTTCCAGGACTGAGATTAAGGACAATCCTCATTAGTTTGTTCTTCACACTCATTTGTTTTCATTTGTAGATCATGTGACAAACATATGTCGCCATGTGAGACTAGTTTCCTCTCCACGTGTCTGTGCAGTGTTGTGTTGTGGTCTTACACTCTGGGCCTTTCTTCCAGCAGTCCAGACAGACGACGGCCAGGAGGACAATGGAGATAACGACGGTGGCCGACAGAGCCACGAGCAACCAGGAGGCCTCCATGGTTCACCTGAGGACAGAGGAGGAAACTGTCAGAGCCTTTTATCCAGAATAAAAACATCTATTTAAATACGTCTCTCAGTAGTTTCTGACTTCACCACCGTCTCTGTGGCTCTGTCATTTCCTCACAGAGTCACTCAAACAAGAGGAAATAGTGTGTTTGTCAGGGACTATTTTCAGCGGTGGATTAATCCACATTTTGCTGCTGCTCTGCTGAGTATAACGGAAATCAGAAGTAACCTCAGATGCCACACTGATGGAGAACAGAGGTTTACTGCTGAAAACGAAGCTCGTCCTCTAAAAATAGTCACATAAAGATGATCAAATATGACATATGTTCACAAGTTAAAGCAGCAGTGAACACAGACTCTAAATACTACTCTCTACTTCTATTTTTATAACTGTGTAACTGATTTTGTACGTTTACTGCACCTCATTTATCTGACAGCTGGACTTTTTTAAATATAAAACCCAACAGTAGATATGAGTAGAGCTGAAATTATCAGTTGAGTAATCTGTAAATTGATGGCAATAATCATTTTTTATTCCACTTCATTTTTAATAATTTTGAGATTTGGACAAAACAAACACTGTGAAAGTGTCAATTATTATTAGTAAAAAAACAAACAAACAGAAAATCAGTTAAATCAAGAAACTAATCAGCAGATTGATCCTTAATGAGTGTAAAACAGCTAATAAATGATCTCAAACAGCTACAACAGTCAGTCACGAAGGCTGTTTATCTGCAGTAGGTACTTTTACTTTTAATACATTTTCAGAGGATTAAGTAATCATGGTAACCTGCAGAGTACAGGAGTGTTTAACCAGACAGACGGTCACAAAAACAGTACCTACTGAAGAGTTGAGCACAGCCCATCTGTTAGTGTGTCTGTGTTATCATGCGGGTACTTTTAATCTGTGCAAAAAGTATCTGATTACTTCTTCCACCACTGAAAGTCACAGTGTTGTCAGACACTAACAGATGAGGTATTCCAGCAGCTCCCAGTAAAACTCTGTTTTGTCAATGAGTCTGGTAGTGATATATAGAGCTGTTTCTGGTTAAACTAAAAGGATCTTCCTCTTTAACAGAGTATTTTTATGATTTCTGTGATATTTTACTTGAGGAGCTAAATACTTCCTCAGCTCCACCCGAAGCTCAGACGAGATAAAACACGTCCGTCATTTATTCACAACAGTTTTTTACTCCGACAGATCACTCTCAGTCAGGCGTCTCGCTCTGTGGATGTTTGCTGTTTTTCACTTTGTGGTTTTCCTGCTTTAGAAGTGAACAACTGGAAACTTCCACCAATGATCTCCTCACTTAAAACTATGTCAAATTTCCACTACATTAAGAAAAAAACACAACAACCATGGAGGCCTCGGATCAGAGTGTGAAGTAACTGAAACCTGAAATCGACTTTAACTCTGACATGAAATGAACAGGATGAGATATAAAACCGAAAACCTCTGTGGTCTGAGAGTTTCATCATCAGTGAATCACACAGGGACGATGTTTCTGCTGAGCTCAGACAATACGACGTCTCTCACATGAACTATATTTATGGGGAGGGGGGCTTTGGAGACGTAGCTGCTGAATTTAAAGTTAAAAAAAAGAAATTTCAGAGTCGCATCTGTTTGTTCAGAAGGAGACAGAGTCTGAGAGGAAGATGAGGTTTCAGGAGACGTCGTGAGAGTTTAACCCTTAAAAATAACCCACAATGCACTGCGTTATGACAACACAGCGGCGATGATGAAGTGTACAAAAAGACGCATGGAGGGAATCAGCAGAAGGAAAGTTTTCTGAAGAGCTGGGATCAAATCAAACAGAAACATAACTGGATTCTTTCATTGTGTTTTGGATTATTCCATAAAATAAACTGTGACCAACTAAAGTTTCTGATCCTTCCAGGTTTAGTTGATCAGATAATCTTCACAGATGAACACCACTGTTCTGATGTTTGAAGCCTAAATCCAATTCCAGAAGTAAAAAAGTTAATGTTAGGGCTATAAACCACCATAATTACGGTCACATGACGCCAACGCTTCCACCACTAAGCTTCCAACTGGTCATTTCATTTAGCTCTGAGCTCTACAAAAAGCCTTTCTTCTTAGAAAGTTAGTGAGAGTTTGAAAGAGCGTGAGAAACAGACAACGAGGCTGTAAAGGTGGACTGGTGAGTAGATGGGTTTTCTATGTTAACGCCCCGATAACCTCTGTAGTCTCATTTAGACACTCAGTAGCAACTTTTTTTAAGACATGTAAAAGCTTCAAACATCAGGGAGTGGGGGATTTACTGAACGTATTTTATGTCGGAGAAGAAACGGAAAATGTCTTCTGCTTGTGTTAAAACCACAGAGACCTTATTTGTGATATTTAACCAGAAACACACTGACTTTGGGACGAGGGAACAGGAAGAGCTAACATGCTAACTGACTTCCTGGTTTTAGGACTCAGTCCTAACCAAACTAGTTTTCTTCTTTGTGTATCTTTGCTTTGGTTTAACTTCTGCTCTGAGGCGACAACTTTTCAGCGACGCTGATTCACTGATTCACCTGGTCTAATGAGGACAGACTCTGAGGTCTGTGAGGCCTCAGGTCTGAGCGCAGAGTTTTTATTAAACGTCTCTGAGACTTCAGAGCTGATCTCATCCTCCACCGCTCGTCTCATCACTGGTTTAGATGTTAAACCTTTTCAAACTCATGAGACTGAAACATTTTGTTCCTTCCCACTCTGGAGAAACAAACTCATTTTGTATTTTTACGTCTTCGTGTCAGAACGTCTTCTCTGAGCTTCTGAAAATGAAACTGCTCTATTTTCTACAATAACTGCTTTTTTTAAAACTTTCCTGAGGCGCAGAAGAAAAAGTCGATGATAATAATCTACCTCCTGATCACAGAGGTGCGTCACACAGGAAGGAAAACCATCTGACACGTGGTTCGACTGACTGGTATCAGCTCATGTTTCTCTGCAGGAGCTCGAGTCTCCACTGAACGACCAGAGACCGGCTCCAAAGACTGGAAACACACAGAAAATACCTGCACCCACTCAGAGCATGAACATGGAAACCTCCAGATAAACACACACTCAGCCTGCAGCAAAAAGAGGCTCCACGACTGGAAAAAACTCAACATTTAACATCTTTATTCATCTAAAAACTCTAAACTTTTCATGTCTTCTTCCTCACAAGAATCAAAATCAGCTCGCTACAACATGAAAGGCGGCCATCTTGTGAGTTTTGCCTCCATCACTGAGCTCATTTTGTTTTGTTTCCCAGCACAAGAAGAAAAAACCCTTGAAATGTTTGATTAACAGCAGAGAGTAGATGTGAGTGTAAAAAAGCAGAAAGGAAGTGACACAGGAAAAGACGAGATAACAGCATCAAATAGTTTTAATCAAACAGTTAATGACGCGGCCGAGCTTCATATTCGACAGAGATAAAAATCTCCTGTTCAGAAGACTCAAAATGAAAGTTGAACCTGGTTCAGGGCCAGAGACGAGTTTAAAGTCTCTAAACTTCTTCTTCTATAAAGTGTTGAAACGAGAAAATAAATATCAATAATAATATAAATTGTAAATAAATATAATGATCATTTAATACTGTTCCAATGTAAAAATACTCCATTAAAGGTGCATTCTTTACTGTAACAGTTTAACTACTTTCCACGCTGCTGAGTCATTTATCTTTAATAATGAATTATGTTTTGTTTTATATTTTAATATCTTATATTTTAATAGTATTTACAGCTGCCAGATACATGTAGTGGTTTAAAGTAGTGTAAAGTAGAAATACTCAGTACTACAGTACTACAGTAAGTGTACGTCAAAGTTACTTTAAATAAGAATATAGAACTTAAATGATCATTTAAAATCAGGAAGCATTTGATTTAAAATCAGATTCAGATGTAAAAATACTCCATTACAAGTAAAAGTGCTTAAAGGCCTTGTACTTAAAGTACAAATACCTCAAAACTGTACTTAGTTACACTACTTGAGTCTGTTTCCTCTGCTGTTTAAGGCTGTGACTGAACATTACATGAAAACTTTTAGTGGCTCGTTCAGACAGGAGCAGTTTTAACTTCCCGGAGCTGCTGCTGGTTTTCTGGAAACTTCAGGGTCACGACCAAACTGCAGGAAGTTCCTGTTACCGACTGAGAAACAGTCGGACACGTCGGATCTGCTTTGTATTCGTCTCTCTCCCTTTGGGCTTGAACTCACTTGTTTTAAGCTGTTTTGATCAAAAACATTGGCCAAATAAATGTAATCTGTTACTCTGTAATGTAATGTAATGTAATCACCTCGGCAGGACTGTGACTCGTTTTTACTCTTTAGTTTGTGTCTCAGGTCTTTTGCAGATTAAACAAATGTTGATGGTTGAGGTTCAGAGGTGACAGCAGGTGGACAGAACCAGGCTAACAGTTTCCCTCTGTTCCCAGTCATTATGCTAAGCTAAGCTAACAGCTGCTGACAGGAGAGCGAGCGCGTTTTCCAAAATATCAAACTGTTCCTTTAAAACGCACGAGGACGAGCAGTGGTGGAAGAGGTACTCTAAAAGTACAAGTACAAGGAGTTAAAGTACTCACTGTGCAGAACAAATATTTTACTGTTAATTACACAGATTCATGTTCATCACTTTAATGATGCATACGACTACTACTACTGCTACTACTGCTGGTATTACTACTGCTACTACGATTACCGTTAGTACTTTTACATAACAAATGATGATGAAGTTGTTTCCAGTTGATTCCTAATTTCAGCTCTGCTCATATTTACTGTATTTACTCTAATAAAGCGTCAAGTTGAACTAAAGATCTAAAATATAAAGTAACTGCAGCCGTCAGAAAAATGTAGCATAGTAAAAGTACAATATGTGGTGGAGTAGAAGTATCTCAGAACTGAGTGAAAGTACTTTTAGATCTGTGTTTTATTTCCAGTGATTCACTGGATGTTTCAGTCTTTTCTCAGAGTCGACTGAGTTGAGGAGAGGCAGAGGTGGAGGACAACATGTGACTGAGGCTCCTGTCCGGATGTGAAACGGGGTCGTTGTGGTTTAAAGGTCGTCCGTTGACCACCGGGCCTCAAACACAGGACGCCAAAAAACAAACAAACCAGATGTCCACTCAGTGTGACGGTTTGAAAACGAGCACAGAAACACGAACAGTTTCCAAAAACAGCGCGTTATTCTGAAGAGCTGCGAGCTGAAGCTCGGTTTTTATTCAAGCTGCATTTCCTTTTTCTAGACTCTGTCAGAAATCAGCTCATGTAAAAATCATCTGTTCTGTTTAAACCTCCCTGTGGAGTTCAGGAAAACACGTCGTCTTTTCCTCTTTTCTGACTTTGACCTTTGAGTCTAGAGGCCTAAATCCAGCTGGACTCAGGTTGTGGAGAATCAGTGTTGAACTTTTATTGTGAAAAGATTCACCTGTTGCATGAGTGAACCTGAAGCTTCACACCACGCCTAAAGAACCTGAACATCTCTGAGGTCCCTGAAGTGAACGCTGGTTTGGCCTCGGAGTGAAAACTTCAGCTCGACCTCGGCCCCATGTGCATGCTGGGAAAACCTCCACAGACAGATAAAACGAAGGAGAACTCACCTACACCTGAGGACAGACAGTCGGTCAGAGGATCAGTCGGATGGAGGAGGGAGGACGGGTGAAGTCTCGGGGGGGCCTGCGGCTGGTCTCGTGTCCTCCTCGGTATCTGGTCCACATGAGGCGACTACTGTAACCAAACATCCGCCATGTCTGAAGGCTTCTTCTCTCTCTCTCTCTCTCTCTCTCTGTCTCACCCGCCTTTCCTCCCCTGATGAGCTGAGCTGCACCTCCACCGACCTACTTGGCTCCTTCTTCCCTCCCCCTTTTTTTGTCGCTGACTCTCCTCCTCTGCCGCCGCTGCACCCAATCACCTCCTGAGCTGCTCTGGTTTCATCTCCCGCCACAGCGAGGTGATGACGGGCCGTCAGCTCAGGTCCAAACAGACGGAGGTGCAGCCTGTAAAATATCACAAGACGCTTTAAGGTCTGAACTCAGCACAGATCATCAGGTGTGAGTGTGAGTGTGTGACAGGCGTCTGCAGAGGTTGACTCACTAACCAGGTGACTCACTAACCAACCAGATACCATCAAAGTTTGCACCTCAGTCGCGGTGAGCGACGTGTGTGGGCCGATCAAACTGCCCTCCACTGCAACTGGTGGTGGAAACTGGGAGAGAAGCTCGCAGCAAAATGTCAGAGAGAGAAAGAGTGTTTCACACAAACACCTCAAACCAATCAGGAGACGTCGGCTGTGACGCCTCAGAGCGTCGCCGGGTGTTAAAAAGCTGCAGCGCTGTGTGAACGCTGCTGCAACCGTCTCAACATCCTCCCACCTACAAACAGGAAACCACACCGAGGGAAGGAAGCCGAGTCCTCTCCTCTTCACTCCTCTCTCCTGTCCTCGCTTGGCCTCTTTTCTCCTTCTGTCGAGAGAGAGAGAAACCCCCCATGAAGGGGGGGGGGGCACACCTGC
Source organism: Lates japonicus (assembly GCA_033238685.1). Taxonomy (NCBI): domain Eukaryota; kingdom Metazoa; phylum Chordata; class Actinopteri; family Centropomidae; genus Lates; species Lates japonicus. The sequence continues at coordinate 21,416 of BRZM01000007.1, read as the reverse complement.
TGAGAGAAAACTCATCAGACGCCGAGAACATCGTCCACTTGTTGCCTCAGGTGTCTGGTTTCTCTTTGCAGAAAATTCACTGACGCAGAAGAAAAACTTCTCAAATGTGAATATTTTCTATTCTTTCTATCAGTAAATATTATATATATATATATATATATATGTATATATATATATATATATATATATATACCAGTAAACTGAATCTCTTCAGGTTTTAAACTGTTGGTCAAAACAAGACGTCACTTTGTTTCATTCTCTACATGACAAAATAATGACAGATAAACAACACAAACTATATAAAACTACACTAAACAAATTACAGCTGCATCTAAAGATCATTTATTATTGATTTATCTGTCAGTCATTTGGTAAATGTAGAAAACCCCAAAACCCTCAGTGACGTCTTCAAATGTCTCGTTTGTCCAATGAAACCCAAAGACACCGAGTTCACGATCACAGGAGACGAAGGAAACCAGAAAATATTCAGAAGCTGAAACCAGAAGGTTTTGACACATTTTCTTTAAAAATGATCCGTTATTATTAGTTCAGATGAACAATAATTATTAAACCTTGTTACTCTGCTCCTCTACAGGAACAATCTTAGCTGATAAACCATGAAAAATTCATCAGTATGAAACAGATTTGGAGAAATGTTTTAGCCAAAGTGAGATTTAAACTTTACTGTTTTAAACTGTATGTTTCAGTTCTGCTGCAGATGAAAGTTGAACTGGTTGGTTTAGTAAATGTAAGTTAGAGGAACAAATGATTTTATCATTAAATCTCTGTCTTTTCTTTAACGTGTGTGATTAAGTCATTGAGAGAAAACCTTCACTTTCTGCAGACGATTTGGTGGTAATAAATAAATAATAATAATGTATTCACATATACATACATACATGTGGAGGTTTTAACGCTGCAGACCAGCTCTGCTGTGACTGTCATCAACTCCAAACACAAACACAAACGTCTGACAAGTTCATTCTCCTTTAATAGTTCACAAAAAAGATTTGCTAAAATAATTTGAGGTTAACAAACGACTGATTATCGACATTCATTAAAAAGCTTTAGTTTCTGTTTTTAAATAAGCACATGATGATCTCTACCTCTCTGCAGACAAACTGAACCTAGCTTCTCCTCCGCAGTCGACTTGGTTCTGAACCAGACTGAGCTCCGACCTGGCACAAAGAAAACCAGAGAGTTTCTCCTTAAAAGAAAATAAAACAGAAACGTCCCAGCTCTTTGTAAAGCTCCTCTTTCCACGTTTTAAACAAGAGAGAAAAGGATTAAAACCAGTGGGGATGTTTGTAAAAGATGAAGAAATGAATAAAAAGGTGCAGAGGTAACAAGAGTCTTCCCAGATCTCAGCAGCCTGGATCATGTTTGCTTCCTGTAGTTAATGAGCTGTAGGAACATTAGTGTTATTACTAAAAGTAGCTCAGACATTTACAAACACATGGTTATGAAAACAGGTTAATAAAGCTCGTCCTGTGTAGAAACTCACTGCAGGGTTTTTTGGTTGTGGTTAAACTGAAGATACTGATCATGAAGTCTTTCTGTTTTCTGGATCTCTGGCTGATCCCAGATCAGCAGGTTCAGAGTCATTTCCAACATCACCTCCGCTCTGAAAACATTTCACATGAACTTCATGTTGAGCTCACGTCAAAGAAAGAAAGGAGGAGGTGAAGATATCTCCTGAGACGACGGCATGTTCCCGGGAAGTTATAAAAAATAACGTAGACAAAACATTTAAAAATAAACTCATCCTAAAATGTTTCTGCATGGCAGAGAGTCGGGGTTCAGTCCTAAAACCACGTTCAATAAAACAGCCTCAGGCGTGTGAAGGACCGGACTGAACACAGGGAAAAACCTCCATCAGGTTTCTGTGGTCAGATCAGGACGCTGGACACCGGGACCCGAGTGGACCGGCCGCTTTTTGGAACAACGATCGGCTCGTCATCTGCCAACAGAGAGAAGAGAGGTTCATCACTGACTGACCACACTGAACACTGACCCCCGGTCAGTTTCAGTCCAGTTTCAGTACAAATGCCTCCACCAACCAGTCCAGCTTCCTTTGACCTCTGACCTCTGACCTTTGACTGCCAAAATCTAATCACTTCCTCTGACTCCAAAAGAGAAATTTAGAAATTCCCTCGAGGTGTAAAATACTGAGGCAATGAGAATGAGCTCACTACAGTTTCTAACTTACAGTAGTTTACAGTTCTGTACGGCACCTTTCATACACGTTAACGTGCTTCACAGACATCTGATGATACTGAACTTTAAAAACAGTGAAAGAGAATTTTAAAACTATAAAACTAATGAGGACAAAACAGAGTTCATTAAAACTCCTCTGACAGCAGGAACATCTGATCATAGAGTCAGATTCAAATCAGCTTAATCTGTAGTTTAGGATCCTCAGCCTGAAGCTCCTCTGTCGTGTTCTGATGTGGAGCCACTTTAACTGAACTGAGGTTCTGGTTCTCACCTGTCGGGACGTAGTTCTCGGCCCGGTGTCGGTCTCTCTCGATGAAGAGGGCGGTGGCGAGGAAGAAGGCTCCGCCCACCACGGCCACGAAGGAGCAGAGCAGCAGAGAGAGCTGCAGAGAGCGGAACTGCCAGAGGAACGAGTCGGTCCTCCTCAGAGAGTCAGAGACCTGAGGAGGAGGAGGAGGTCAGAGGTCAGCACAGACAGAAACCTGCTGCATTAATCGATCTTTGTGCTGTGGTGAATTAATCAATAATAAATAAATCAGCTGATCGATCGATAATGAAACTAATCGTCAGCTGCAGCTCCAGTTCAACACTCAGTGAACAGTAAACATGAATCTACAGTCAGCAGCTCTTAGCTTAGCTTAGCACAAAGACTGGAAACAGGGGGAAACTGTTAGCCTGGCTCTGACCACAGGATGTGTTGGTGCTGGTTTCACTTTGAGCTGAACTTTGTATTTAATGAATTTAAAGATGAGATGTGTGATGATTCGTCCAGCTGCTCTGTTCCTCCTTCTTTCTCTTGATGAACACTGGTGAAAAGCCACGAGCTAACAGAACGTACCACTCCTATCAGGTAGGGGCTTCCAGCGTCTCCCAGCAGGTGAGAGATGACGATCTGCAGAGCCTCGGCTGTGGAGCGACGAGTGGGAACGACCACGTACTGAGAGACAGAGTGTGACAGTGAGAACAGCCTCAGTGAACCTGGATGAACATGACTGTGGTGAAGGAAGGTTTCTCACCAGGAGGATATCAGCCACGATGGCCCAGTTCATGGACAGGAACGTCTCTCCGAGGAAAATGAAAACCTGAGGGGACGAGACAGGAAACGCATCACAGATAAAAAATGAATCTCAGGAACAGTTCAGTCTGAACCACAGACTGTGACCCTGAGTCCACATGTTTGTTTCCAGGTGACGTCGAGAACTCACGTATGTGGCGACAGTGCTGAGCTCAGCGAACACGATGGCCAGGTAGAGGAAAGGCGCCGAGAGGAGCAGACCGGCGGCGCAGACCAGCGGATCGGCTCTGGGTGTCTTTGTCCGCAGCTGCCGACTCACCTGCACGCCGCTGGCCACGCCCAGCACACCTGTGACGCAGGTGATGGCCCCGAAAATCAGACTGTGAGAGGAGAAACGACGGTGACAGAGCCAGGTGAGTCGGTCTGTTAGCTACCTGACGGGATGAAACCTGCAGGTGATCCTCAGGTGTGTTACCTGTCTGAGGAGGCGCAGTGAGCCTCCACACACGGAGCCTTCTCCCCGGTGAAGATGGCGGCTCTGAAGAGGAACGTCGGAGCCCAGAGAGCCAGAGAGCCGGTGACGAACGCCACCGCCGTGAAGCCGAAGGTGGACAACACAAAGCTGTAGCTGAACAAGAAAGAAGAGAGAAACTCTTGTTTGGTTGAATTATGGAGGCCGGTGCTTTTAATTTGAAGGCGTCACTGACTCCAAACAAAGGAAAATGTTCTGGTTCTGTTTATCTGACTGATCAGGACACAAGGTTTGTTAATGTTTAAGGTTTGTTTTGCAGCAATACGTCTGAATGTGAGAGAAAACCTTTGAAGATGTATCTTATCTGTGATTTATCCTGATTATAGCTGAGAATGTGAGTGAATATTTCAGGTTAAATGTGTTATTTAGATTACAGCGCTCTGTTGGAGACTGTCTCTCAGTTAAAGGTCTAATTTCTTGATTGTGTATAAACGATATTTGAGTTGTAATAAAATATTATTTGAATATTGAAGGATAAAGTCACATTTTGTTTTTTATTTTCCTCTGAGCTCTAACGGTGCGTTCACTGTCTGTTGGAGTGTTGTAAATAAAGCTTCTGTGAACCATCACGTGTCGTCTAATGTCTGTATCTGTTAAGGTAAGTGACGGCTTTTGGGCATTTCCGTGACCTAAATGTTCTGCGATGACTCAGACAGGATGGTTAGATACAGAGCCACAGAGCTCACACAGTCTCTAACACCTAGAGACTGTTTCACCAAAGCAACGTGCAGCAGCTTCATGTCACCAGAGACTGTTTCTGGTAAGACGTACGGACATTTACGAAGAAATGAACAGTACAGCACTCTGCTCCTCCTGCACTGGGATAAAACTAACTCCCCCTAAATGTTTCCTGTAAAGTTCTTAAAGCAGCATCTATAACTCTTCTATAACTCATCTATAACTCATCTATAACACATCTATAACTCATCTATAACACATCTATAACTCATCTACTTATATAACTCTTCTATAACTAACTCATCTATAACTCATCTATAACTCTTCTATAACACATCTATAACTCTCCTATAACTCATCTATAACTCATCTATAACACATCTATAACTCTTCTATAACTCTCTCTCATCTATAACTCATCTATAACTCATTCTATAACTCTTCTATAACATCTATAACTCATCTATAACTCTTCTATAACTCATCTATAACAGATCTATAACTCATCTATAACTAACTCATCTATAACACATCTATAAGTCATCTATAACACGGAGCTGGACCCACTTCTTGCTCAGGGCCTTCAGGTCTGTCAGCCAGCTGGTCTGGTGCAGGTGATGCTCTGGTCGAGCTTCGATCGCTCCTCTTTTAGGCTCCTTCACCACGAACAGCAGCAGGAACACGGCGATGAGTCCGAGCCCTGGAGTCACCTGAGGGACAGGTGAGGCCGTCAGAGGAGAGCGCAGGAGATAAAACAGATCCCTGAACAGAGCTGAGACAGATTCTGGAGAACTTACCCTCAGAGCCCAGTGCCAGTCCTTCGCTACGTTACTGACCTGAGACCCCACGATGTATCCGAGACCACTGAGATAAAGACCACAGGGTTAGACCTCTTCACAGGAGGTGATAGTTGTATTTTACACATCCTGGATTCTGCAGCTAAATTCTTGGAAACTTTCCTCATAATTTACGGGAAATGTGAGCCGTAATTTACTGATATTTCCAAGAAAAACCCGCACAATTTGATACCAGCTATAAGGGAAATAAAGTGTGACAGTTATTTGGTATCTGCTCGTTATCTCTGAGGGAGGAAATAACAAGGTGGTAGATTGTTGATCAGTTTCCTTGGAGGACGAATGAAAGATTTTAACTCTTGATTTTTGACTGAGTCGCTTTATTTCACAGGTCTGATCTGTGCATGTTCCACATCATGTTTTATTAATCATCAGTTTGTTTGTGAAAGTCGACCGACCTGCAGCATCAACTGCTTTTATCTACAAACTCAGTCATACAGACACTGCACACAAGCTGTCTCAGTCCAGACCTGGTCCTGGTTTGTGGTTCTGCAGTTTGTTTAATTTCACAGATTGAATTCTCCTCCTGCTCTGCAGCTGCAGCACTGTCCCTCATTAACTCACCGTCTATAAATATCACAGTAATTTAACAGCTAAACATCGTTAAGGAAATTAAGGGAAGTTTAAGGGGGAATCTGAGAGCTGTAAAATAAAGCTTTGACCCTTTTTTTAAATAAAAGAAGATAAAGTTCTTCATAAAAACCGTCACACAACAACTCTGAATAAAATACGGAGGCTAAAGATGAGTTAAACAGTTCTGTGAGTGAAGTTTGTGGTTTTTCTGTTTGGTGAAATTGAAAATTGAAAGTCGGCTCCGTCTGAGAAAACGGTCGACGGCGGCGATGACGTCACCGCCACTGTCAAAAAGCTCCTCCTCCATCTGGAGAAGAGGTGGTTGGTCAGAGGGGACAGGTCAGGTGTTTTCTCAGACACCTTCAGGTAACCAGAGCTGTTTAACTCATCTCCTTCAATCAGCCCTGCTTCAGTCTGAAACTGACTTCAGCTGCTTGTTGACGGACAAACGTTTTATCTTGATAATTCTCGTGTCAAGTTTACGGCGTGTCCCTGGTTCTCCTCCTACCTGCCGACAGGGATGGCGAAATAAAACACGGAGAGCATGTTCGTCCTCTTCCCTTTGACGTAGAGGTCAGCGATGATGGTGGGAGCGATGGTGGAGTAACTGGCCTCCCCGACTCCGACCAGGCCTCGAGTTAACAGCAGAGCCCAGAAATGCTGCGGGAGAATAAAGGACTCACATTGTTACTACACTCTGTTTGTTCAGGAGTCAAACGTCTTCAGGGAGAAAAGGAAAACGTCTCTCACTTCTTTCGGGGTGTAGGAGCTGGCGAGAGTCACTAAAGACCAGAATGCAATTCCAAAACTCATGATGAACTTCCTGTTGTACCTGTCACCCAGGTATCCAAAGAACGGAGCCAGGAACATGTAGCTGCAGATAAAAACTGGACAAACAGGTCGACAGTGAACAGTCTTTATTTCATTTATCAAGATCTTTGATTTGATCAGCTACAAACTGAACTCACTCACTGCTCCGTGTCATTTAATCTTTAAACATGTCGGTTATTATTGCTAGGCTAGCAGTTTCCCCCCGTTTCCAGTCTTTGTGCTAAGCTATGCTAAACACCAAAATAACGTACTGTTCCTTTAAGATCCTCCTGTGTTTATTTCTTCTTCTTCGTGAGAGTTTTTTTTTTATCAAACTGATCTGATGTTGATGATTTATCAGTAAAAATAACTGTTGATGAGTAACTAGTTACACAGGGTAACTAGTTACTTCTTACCTGTTTGGAGTAAACCAGATTTCCCATCGTCAATCCCAAAGTAATGCTCTATGTCGGGGAGAACACCTGGTGGGAGTCAGACACCTGTATGAGTTTCAAACAGTACTTCCTGTATAAAAAGAATCCAGGGCTCTGATTGGCTGCGCTGAGGCAGCAGGTGTGACTGTACCTGCCACAGTGAACCTGTCCATGTAGTTGAGCAGGTTGATGTAGCAGAGGATAAAGACGGTCAGGAGGGCTCGGACTCTGGACACCCCGCTGGGCGACTCCTCCTGCGGCCGCTGGCCCGCCGCCCCGCCCTGCTCCTCCTGACCCTCCGCCTCACTGTCATCGGAGAAGAACGGCGCCGAGTCCGACGTGGGCTCGCCCAGAGACATGGCCGCCGCTGAGGAGGGAGATCGAGATGGAGTAAACGGTGACAGACTGAGCTGAAAACAACTGATTATTATATTATAAACACTGCAGCGTTTTCCTGTTTTAAATCATCTTAGACTGAATGTTTTTGTTTTAGACTGTTGGTCAAACATTTGAAGATGTCACCTCAGCCTCTAAAGAAACTGTGACAGACATCTTTCACCATTTTTGGTCATTTTAGACAAAGTATGGAGACGCTGCCATCTACATTTCTGTAAATTAATTTATTATCATTAACATCTAAAGACTAATTCCACTGTCTTTTATTGATTTTTTTAAATACTGTGCTTTCCAGTGTTTTATTTATATTAAATAAGTTTGAGAAAAGAACCAGAAACATCACTTCATATCAGTACCAGATTCACTGACAAAAACAGGATGACAGTTGTTATCAATTTATCTGTTAGTGTGTTTGTGTTACTGTGTGACTTTCAGTGCTGGAAGAAGTAATCAGATACTTTACTGAAGTAAAAGTACCACACAGTAACACAGACACACTAACAGATGGAGGCAGTGGTATTCCAGTAGCTCCTGTGTTCTGCTCTGTTAAAATCCCTGTTTTTGTCAATGGAGTCTGGTGGTGATCTATGGTGATGTTCAGAGTTTAAGAAGAGGAAGAGGCAGAGAAAGGAGAAGCCGTGTTGGCGATGACTGAGTGAAACTACCGTCATGTGTCTCCAACATTTCGGACTCAGCTCAGAGACATTTCGCTGATGTGACGAATGGTTTGTGCATCTTAGTGTCTGCTGACTTTTCATTCAAGTTTACAATGAGTCATGAGAAAAGGAGAAAAACCTCATTTTAGAGGAACATGAGACAGTTTCATTTTCTGTGAAACTGTGAAGGACATTTTTACCATTTCAGAACATTTTATTGACCCTGTATAATAATAATACTGATCTTTTGTTCAATAAGAACAATACTGATATTGAAAATAAGATTTTTATGAAGGTAAATTCACGTATATTCAGAGTTGGTCAGATTATATGTAGAGAGAATAAATGATTATATTAAATTAGTGTCCTGTTCTACTTGAATGAGACCAGTCATCACAGAGAAAAGAGACAATGGCAGAGCTGAAAGGCAGAAGAATAAATAGAGAGAGGCCTCTCAGTTGTCTTGGACCTTGCGTTCCCATCTGCAAACACAGCTCAGTGATTAGAGAGCTGTCTGTACACGATCCCAAAACTCAGAGACTCACGCGGTGTGTAAGCTCGAGTAAACAATAAGCTGTCACTGTTAATGATACCCACAGTCAGCCTGGCTTTAACCTGCAGCCGCTCCGAGAGGACACCGCTCCAAACTCCATTCAGAAATCTGCCGGTTTAATTTTTCTTTCTTTACAATAAACGAATAGTTATTTTTTAACCGCTGATAAGTGACTCCGGTTGTTTTGATGGATCCTCTGGTGATTTCGGCAGATAAATTAGGCAATTCAAAGGAAATATCATCGACAGGGAGAGACTGGTACACCAAACTCTGTGCAGGATTCAGGACGTTTTTCGTGCCTTTTGTTAAAAACGTATCATGTACCATAAATCATTTAATGGGCCGTCTGTTACAATTGGCAGAGAACTAAGAAAACGCAAAGCCTTATATCTCAATAGAAATAACTGACACGGACTCCACTCCAGACTCCATTTAGAATTGTGCCTTTTTTAAGTAACCTGCTTTGCAACTAACGTAAATGTAGTTTTTAATTGTTGATGTATAACTTGGGACATTTATTGGGGTCTTCTGATGAATTCGTCAGATAATTTAGATCATTTTCCAAAAGCAGAGGTAATATGACTCGACGCTCCAGACTCCATTCAGATTTCTGTCAGTTTTATGTACCCTGTTATACAACAAACACGTTACTTTAAAACGTTTGAGATACAGAGCAGGTTGATAGTTATATAGTTATAAATCAGTTATATATCAAGTATCATCTTTAGGTGGATATATGACTTTCAAAAACAGGGTGACGGTTCAATGTTTCGTCTTGATATAATAGGAAGTACGTCAAAATAAGCTAAAAGCAGCTTAATGAAAAATACTACACAGACACTCGTTGGACTGCTGAATGTTAACACCTGAATCTTCTTCAGGAATAATCTTTGAGGTAATAAAGACATGTAACGTGGCAGATAATCAAGGAAACGCTAACTTCGCTGTTTTTTTAATGGAGTTCTGCGTGAGGTTCTCTGGCTAACCGCAACACAAGGGCACGGAACAGAGTTTTATCAGACATTTCCTTTGACTTTAAGTGTCTTAATGAGAAAACAAAAACAAAATAGCTTTATTTCATTGTCTAGCTGATGATTCACTGACAGGCTACCTCACGTTAAGGTCGTTACCGTTACCGGTCAGCCGTTATTAGCCTGTTGTTCGGGTGTTGTTTACCTGGGAGGATGAGTCAGGGCTGAGCTTCTTTCTTCTTTCTCCAGTTGTTTTCTTCGTCACTCGCAGCTGTCGGTGTTATTCAGAACCCATGCTGCCGGTTTACAATAAAACTTAAAATATCTTCCCCGTGAACACCGTCTGTCCCGGTTACATTTAATAAAACTGACTGTTTACTGCACAACACTTCAGGAACGACACTTCGTTACCGCCGCCATGACAGGACAGAGCTCGCGGAACTTCCGCTCCACAGCTCACATGACTTTCTTCATCTGAAGGTCACATGACAGCATGGATTGATGAACCTGATCAGAGGATGTTTACCGATCTAAACCTGTAGAGTGGACGTCAGATACTCGAGTATTTAAAATGAGCTCCACCTCAACCCGCTGCAACATTAGAAAGCAGAAACATCACTGTATATCAGCACCAGACTCCATTGACAAAAACAGTGATTTTAACAGAGCAGAACACAGGAGCTGCTAGAATACCACTGCCTCCATCTGTTAGTGTGTCTGTGTTATGTGTGGTACTTTTATTTATAGTATCTGATTACTTCTTCCAGTACTGAAAGTCACAGTGGTGGAGGCAGTGGTATTCCAGCAGCTCCCTTGTTATCCTCTCTAAAACTCCTGTTTTTGTTAATGGAGTCTGGTACTGATATATAGCAACATTTCTAGAGCTTATTATCTTTATAAACTGGTTATAAATGCCAAATATCTGGCCCTAAAGTAAAGTGTTGATAAGTGTTTGTTATAGTTTCCAGAAACATCACTATATATCAGCACCAGACTCCACTGACAAAAACAGGAATTTTAACCAAGCAGAACACAGGAGCTGCTGTGGATTTTCAGCGATGGTAGGTGTACTTTAACTTATATAAAGTATCTGATTACTTCCTCCACCACTGAGAGTCACACAGTAACACAAACACACTAACAGATGGAGGCAGTGGTATTCCAGCAGCTCCTGTGTTCTGCTCAGTAAAATTCCTGTTTTTGTCAGTGGAGTCTGGTACTGATATAAAGTGAAGTTTCTGGTTAAACAAAAAGGCCCAGGTTATCCTTAAAGTGAGCTCTAAAAGGCTTTAATATTACATCAGCTTTCTTAACATCAACTCATTTTATTTCTATTTTCAATAAAAAACATGTCAAAGCTACTGTACTGTAGCAGTTTATCAGTGTCTAAAATATAACCCCATGTCAGTTTCAAATTGTGTCTTTGTATTTTCAACATTTACAATAAAGTGACTTTTACAAATAAAGAGTTTTTACATTTGATTTATACAGAAAGAATGTGTAACAGAAAGAGTGAAATGAATCTGAAGGTTTAAACCCAAACTTCGATGATGTCTCCGTCCTCCATGTCGAGCTGAGCCGGCGTCTGAACGTGCGTCACTTTGGTGCCGTCGAAGTGGAACCGGACTTTTCTCTGAGCGCCAGGAGACATCCTGGACAGATACTGGGAGAAGACGGAGCCCAGAGGAGCGTCCTAAAACAAACAGAGAGACGATGTGATGAGACGGCGTCCTGCTGGGAAAACAAACACAGGAGGAGGAGGGGAGGAGGAGGAGGAGGAGGTGGAGGAGGAAGAGTTGGAGGAGGAGGAAGAGGAGGGAGGAGGGAGGTGGAGGGAGGAAGAGAGAGGAAGAGGAGAGGAAGAGGAGGTGGAGGAGAAGAGGAGTGTGGAGGGAAGAGGAGGAGGAGGAAGAGGAAGAGAGGAAGAGGAGGAGGAGGAGGAAGAGGAGGAGGAAGAGAGGAGGGAGGAGGAAGAGGAGGGGAGGAGGAGGAGGAGGAGGAAGAGGGGAAGAGAGGAGGAGGAAGAGGAGGAGGAAGAGGAGGAGGTGGAGGAGGAAGAGGAGGTGGATGAGGAAGAGGAGGAGGAGGAGGAAGAGGAGGAGGAAGAGGAGGTGGAGGAGGAAGAGGAGGTGGAGGAAGAGGAGGAGGAGGAAGAGGAAGAGGAGGAAGAGGAGGATGAGGAGGAAGAGGAGGTGGAGGAGGAAGAGGTCTGCCTGACCCTGCAGAAACAACTGCACCTATGATCACCTCAGAGCCCAGTCAGGTAAAGACATTAAACAAAGTTCTACATGGAAGAAAGCTCATTTACAGCTGAACAGCCTGTCGGTGGACGGTGAAATCACTGACCGATGATGTCTGCGATGCCGAGGCCGAGCTCGCCAACGGTGGAGTCTGTCGGCAGCTCCATGTCCTCCCTCAACAGCAGGAGGCGAGGGGGCGGGACGTTAAGGATGACGGACAGCTGGGTCAACACGTTGCTTAAAGGCGTCGACTGAAAACACAAAAACACAAACCACAGGTGAACGACTTCAGCTGTGACGTGTTACTTCAGCGTCTGAGCGGCGTCTCTCTGAACGTACAGATGTCACCAGGATCTTGTGGACGTCTGTTCTGCAGCGGATCTTCAGCGGGATCTCCCGGACCGAGGAGCTGTACGGCGAGCTCTGCAGGCCTGAGTCAGGGCTCAGAATGATGACATCGTCGTCTTGCTCCTCCTCATACGTCGGAGACGGGGCGCCTCGGCAGCGCCTGGACCTGGTCCTGTCCTGAGGCTCTGGAGACAGGAGGGAGTTCACGGCCCGGAGCCTCCGGTCGATCTCACTGAGGAGGTGTAAAACACTTTGAGCTGCAGCCACGGCATTAATCCTGCTTTATATACGAACTACAGCTTAAACAATGAACTGAACTCACCTGATCTTCTGTTTGACCTGTCTGGACTGTTTCTGGACCGGACTCTCAGGAGGTGGAGGAGACGGGCAGCGAACAGCTTCTCTGAAATAAAGACAGAGGTGAGAAAACAAACGTATGTTGAATTAACTCTAAAAGTTTTGAGTGTGACGAGTCTTTGTTTTTGCCACTGACAGGCTCAGAGTGTTTAACCAGAAACATCTCTTTATAATCAGTACCAGACTCCATTGACAAAAACAGGGATTTTACTGAGCAGAACACAGGAGCTGCTGGAATACCACTGCCTCCATCTGTTGGTGTGTTTGTGTTACTGTGTGACTTTCAGTGGTGGAAGAAGTAATCAGATACTTTACATGAGTAAAAGTACACCTACCACCACTGAAAATCACACAATAAAATCCACAGCAGCTCCTGTGTCCTGCTCGGTAAAATTCCTGTTTTTGTAAATGGAGTCTGGTAGTGTTATATAGTGATGTTTCTGGATAAACAATCGTCCCTGTCGATCATTTACAACTTAAAAACATGGGAAAATAATTAACCTCAGTTTCACTACTTACAGTTTGTCGTCTTCTGCTTTGTTCTCCACTCGTTCTGCTTCGTCCTCCTCGGAGTCACTGAGGGCGACGACGGGTGGTGTCGTTCCTCGAGATGAAAACTGCGACCACAAACTGTCATCTGCACCACCTGCACCGTCATCTGGTCACAGACACAAACCATTGACCTCAGAACCTGAAAATCTCCTTTCAGCCTTTAATATGTGAACAACACTGTTGAAAACTTACCTGTGTTTTCCTTCTCTGTAAACACAGGAGCCATCGGCTTCAGCTGCAGACTGCTGCTCACCTGGAGATACAAACACTCAGGTGACAGAGGAAACACACACTCAGAAAAGCTGCTTTCTGCTGAGCGCTGCTGTTTACCTTGCTGGAGTAGACCGGCACCGGGACGATGGCTGAGGGGTCGAGGATGCGTCTGCGTTTGGGTGGTGGCTTCACGGCCTGCACCTCACCGTCAGGTACCTTAGAAACACAGAGAACAGGTGAGTCGACATATTTTATATCAGGTGATGCTGAGCGGTGACGGGTTAAGACCAGGACTTTGGCTTTTTTTTAAAGTGAAACTGTGAAAGATTAAAAAGTCAGACTGGGGAGCTGATGTGTATTAAAAAACCGTCCAGGGATGTTATGAGGTTTTTCCACTTTCTTTAGCTGAGTTAAGAAGATGTTTATGCTTTTATTTTGGGGAAACCAGCTTATGAAATGTGACTGTGATGCTGAGCAGCACACAGAAGCTGCTGCAGCTAGTTCACACCGTTAGAACAATGAAGCTACAAGCTCCTGCTCCTACACCAGAACAATGAATGACATAAAACTACATCACCTCTGAATGACTTCAAGATTCACTGTGAACGATTTAGAGCAACTTCAAGGTAAAAGATGTAAAAATATTAAAATATCAAATAAGAAGAACTGTTATAGTGAAATGCGAACTATTACTAGAGAAACTAAACGGAGGCAGAAGAGCGTTATTCAGGGAAAATAACTGGAAGAGTTGATCCCAATGAACACAACAAATGGTCCGATTATTCTTGTTATCTTGTGAACGTGTCGATATCTGGAAACTACAAAATGAAAGTGAAAGAACCACCGGGCTTTTATTTTGAAGAAGTCAAATTAAATCAAATTAAACGCAGCTAACTTCCGGCGACACCGATGCTAATGTTCGGTTAAGTCTCTGTTGTCGGTAGTTTAATCGGTTCCCGCGGTTTCACGACTCAACCGTTCACTTTCCGCCGGTGGTCCGTGTAGTTACAGCCTCGTTACAGCCGTTATTTCTGACACCATTCACCGACTAACTGTTTTTTTTTCTTCTTTACGGTAACAGCAAATCTGTCAAACACTCACCGCTTCAGCCATGTTTGCTTCTGTTCCGCGCGCTACTGCTGCGTTCATGGACTGTGGGATATAATGACTCACTAGCGGATTTTCCCCGGCTACTGTTGCGTTCGCGTACAATAAGAAATATATTACACATGAATAAGAAAGCAGCAGTACAGTTATTATTATACATTATCAAGGCAACTACTGATCATGTTTATGATTGATTACTGTAGTGATTATCCTCTGATAATTAAATATGGGCGGGTTGGTTTCCTTCCTTCCTTCCTTCGGTCAAACATGAAAAACAAGTTCAGAACCGCAGCCACAGGTTTGTGTTATTTAACTGCAGTTTAGGTGTGATGTTGTGTGTGTGTGTCTGCAGAACAACATGAAGCACAGAGGCATCAACACTGGTCTTTAAGTTTTTTTAAACAGAATAATCCTGAACACTTGATGTGTAGAAAATATTTACATTGTTTTTCTACAAGAAGGCGAGAAAACATCAAGTTCTGTGTTAGAAAACAAAACCAGCTGCTGTGTCCTAATTCTGTTCCACCTACACAGTACACACAGTACACACAGTACACACAGTACATACTAATCTTTATAGTACACTGGATTTGCAGTCAGCTGACAGGAAATGACCAGACTGAACAGGAAGTGACTTCATAGAAAACTCCGCTTCACAAACAGAAGGAAAAATGTTTTTCTGGAGGTTCAAGTTTTATTTGTTGTTTCCTGATGTTTCTGGAGCCAAACATCAGAGGAGGTTCAGTCTCCATGGAACAGAGCAAAGTTTCCTTATGAGGCGTTCAGGTGTCTGTGGTTATTGTCAGTGGTGATTCTGACAAACATTGAGTTCAGATCCATTTTAAAACACAGTCACAGGCTTCGTCACTGCTCCCTGGTGTCAGTGTTGGTCCTCGCGTTCAGACGAATCACTTCTTCTTGTTCTCTTTGCAGGCGACCACGTACCGCTGAGCCACGTTCAGAGGAGGCGAGTAGCCGTCGGCGTACGACGTGTCCTCGAACAGCACAGAGTAGTCGTCCTGAGGCTGTGAAGAGACCAACGCTCCGGTTAGAGAACGTTTACCTCTGGGTCATTAATTCATTTAAATCCTCAGCGTCATACTGAACATACACAGTGAGTGAGACGCTCCTCTGTTCATTAGTTTATAACTGACTCTCACCCTGTGGGGGGGGGTGTGGATGAGGGCCCGGTAGAAGCAGGTGGTCTGTGGGTAGAGGGCCAGCACCAGCTGGTCCTTACTGAACAGGGCCTCGGGGTCCGTCTCCGGGTTGGCCTTCCACTGAGGCAGAGGGATGATCCGCCGTCTGCTCAGAGTGTGTCTCCTGATCTCACACACACACACACACACACACACACACACACACACAGGTATCAGACACAGTAACAGAGGAGGCTGCAGACACGTTCAGGATCAATGAGATCAGTACAGAGAACTCACTCTTTGCCTTCTTCATCGATGTCGTCCACTTCATATCTGGAGGGAGAGTGAAGAGACGTCTGACAACATTCACCTGATTCTGTGTGTGTGTGTGTGTGTGTGTGTGTGTGTGTGCTCTCACTTGTTGGTGGAGTGGTTGTAGCTCACCACCTCAGCCAGGATCCACTGCTCGTCTCCGTCCACAGCTTTCACCCTCGCCGCCACTTTGTCGCCCTGTTTGGCCACGTAGTCGCTGCTGGCCGGCGTCGCCCCGCACAGAGGGGGGGGGCTGAGGGGCGGAGAGCACAGAGGACGACTCAGTTAGTGCGAGAGCAGAGCGACACACAAATATCCTCCGTCTGTCGGAGACGCTTGAGGCAGCTGAGGTGATAAATGTGGAAGAATAAAATGCATCAACACAGAAAACATCTGACGCTGTTTGAACTCAACCTAAATACAAAGATAACAGAAACTTCACGATCCAGACTCAGACTGGATCATGGTGCAGTAGATCAGTTTGCAGCTGCCCCCTCTGCCTGTGTGTAAAATGTCTTTTACAGTTTACAGTCCACAGGTACAGGTACAGGTGTGGATCAGGTTTTCATTCTTTCTCATCAGATTTTTTGTTTTGTGGACAAACTCCTCTCTCACTCAGGGATCAGAAACCTGTGTCAGGTGTTTACGGACCAGGTGGTGCCTTCAGGGTTTACCCAGTTTATCTGGGATAAATGTTTAAATGATAAATGATTATAATAAATGATTCAGACCCTGGATGTCCATGTGAACTCTCTCCCTGTGCTGCCACTTCATGAAGCTTTTTAATCCAATAAAAAAGAAAGGGAGTAAACGAGGAGCAGCCACCTCTCCCCCGGCTTTCCGATCCACAGAGGAAGCGTCATGGCCGACTGCTGGAGGAGCGTCATCAGGACCCCGCGCCTCATCGTCTTCCTGGGGGGGTCACTGTCGCTGTAAACTCCTGCTATCTTAGCCGCTGTGAAACGACACAGAGACGAAAATCAGACTTCACATTTCACGAGTCAAAGAGTCGAGAGTAAAGTGTGGATTTTCTCCGTGTGTTTTCGTACCCAGCCTCCTCTCCTCCAGCAGAGACTTGATCTCAGCAATTTTATCAAGAGAATGACGCAGAACGCTGTGAGGGAGAAAAGGAAGAAGTGAATGAGACAGAGGGAGGTGAAAAGAAAACTCTGAACATTAGAGTTATTGTTTATGACTAAAGCATCAACAACCAGCAGAGGAGAGCTGATTCTTCTCTCAGTCTTTCCTCCTCACACACTCATCTGATAAAGCAGCAGTTAAACCATCAGTTTGTCGTGTTGAAACTCACCCACACTCTGCCTCAGCGTCTGCTTTGGCTGTGGTGTACAGTCCCCTCAGCTTGGTGCGGTAATATGGAGAAGCTGAGGAGGAAAACACAAAGTGTTTGGATGAATACTGCAGCAGCTGACAGACAGGTACGACAGCTAAACCAGGTGACACAGTAACAGGTGTGGGGGTTGATTATCAGTCACTCTGGAAACACTAACTCTTGTTCTCCGTCTGCATCCTCTCGTGTGTTTTCTGGATGTTGAGGAGGTTGTGTTCACTGCGCGATCTCTCCTCCTGAAAAACAGCACAGAGGTGGTTTGGACCTGACTCAGCATCCTGCTTAAAAACTGACATGAGATCACTCTCCATCCTCCCCGTGTAAAGGTAATGAGTGATGTCTTACCTGGGTCTGTTTGATGAGCTGATGGAGCTCAGTGAGCAGCTCGGCGATCTTAGTGTCAGCTGACATGTCCACACCTTTTAGATTTTAACATCCAGGAAAAGCCTTGTTACAGCAGCGTTCACACATACAAAACCCCCATTAGAAAATCTACCAGTTTAAGGGCAGTGAGTACAGGTTTTGCTGGAAACGTGATTCAGAACTAGTTCGTCAGAGCGCCAACAAAACTGTAATAACTTTCCCGCAGAGTTAAAACAGTGCATCAGAAATAAGCCGAATCACTACTTTGATTCGTGCAGTTTAAATCACAGCTCTGTCCGGTCACTGTGTCTCCTGAGAGACAGATCACCGCTGAATTAACAGATTTCTGAATGGACTTCGGTGTAAACTTCCCTGTTTGTCTCATACTGATGCTTCAGTGATAAACTCTGATATTTTGTGTAACCTTGTTTTATAAGTTTGGCAGAAATACTAACTTTACCGTTCACGGTTTGGTAACGTTACAGTGCTCGTTAACCGGGTTAGCAACTGGTTTTTTTCGCTAATGTTAGCCGGTTGTTAGCTAAACTGTGACATTTATGGTGACGCAACAAAAACATTAGCTCCATATACGTCAACTGTCATAACTCAACACACACAATATGCGTTATTTTCTTCTTAGTAAAACCTTCTTACCGTGATAGTTTCTCTGTTTACTTGTTGTCGGCCTGCTAACTGCGCAGATTAGCTTCTTCTTCTCTGGTGTTAATGGGAGTCGGTGAAGCGGCCTCAGTGCTCACAGCGTCACCTACTGGCGGAGAGAGGAGCTGCAGGTTTGTGGCACCAGCTAGAAAAGGTTTTCAAGCTGTAATTTACTGCTTCGCTGTTGGTTGATAATCATATACGAATGTTTCATAGATCAGTTATGAGCCAGTCTGACACTTTGTCTTTTTAACTCCTTAATTAACATTTACAACTGCAGATAATGTGTTGCAGTATTTATTAACTCATACATAGAGTTGGACTGTCTGTGCATCTGCCTTGAATCTTTATTTACAGAGTTTACTGAGTTCAATAAAAGCACAACAATATAAAGAGTAAGCCTGATGGAATGAGGGAAAATGCTGTACGATGGTGATGTTTCTAAGGTGATGGTGACACCTGGAGAGGGCGAGGTCTTTGTCTGCATGAGTGGTTGTTTTGACTCATACTGTGTGACCTGTGCCAGGTGTCATACATAAACTGTGCTATCATCGCACTTTGAGACCGGCCTGCAGATAAACACCCTGTGAATTAATGATTAACATCTGCTGTGTCCAAAACAGAAGGCAGCTGATAGAAATACATGTTTATGACTCAATGATTTATTATGATTCAAACAAGTTGGGAGAGATCTGGGTTGAATATGAGAGTGTATCTTTAAACATTAAGCCTGTCACATAGAGTCCTGTTACTGCAGCGTTGATACATACAAAACCCCATTTGAAAATCTGCCAATTTAAAGCACTGTTTTCACTGGGAACATCACCGGAACCAGTTCACAAGAACACAAACAAAAGTATAATAACTTTCCCATAATGGTTAAAACAGTGCATCTGAATTAATAACTTCAGGCTGTTTAAATCAGTGCTCTGCCAGGTTGATATGTTAATATGTCTCCTGAAAAACAGATCACACCTGAATCGACAGATTTCTGAATGGAGTTTGGTGTAAACTTGTCTCATATTGAGGCTTGCAGTTGGTGAAATCAGGCCACAGAGTGGACATCTTATCTGTGACCTGGTTTACAGTGCTGCTGTGTTTACACTGGGCGTGTGCAGAGGCAAGGACGGGCTGTAACAGCTCGGACAGGTCGGCTCATATTTCTGCAAATATTTACTGTGCAGAGTCTCATGAGCAGAGGAGGAAGAGTGAAAACCTGCTGCAGGTTAATGTGAAGATGCAGCTCAGAGGAAACATCCAGAAGTCAGACTGAGAAAAGCTCTGGTTGTGTTTTTATAAAAAGCAGAGATAAGCAGGGAGTGGGGGTGGTTATAAAACCACTCTGAAGCCTGTGTTTATGACAGACGGTGACTCAGTGAAATGTGCCTGCAGCCTGTTTTTTTCTCTGCCTGAAAACAGTCATGTCGCTCTCACGAGGAGGTTTTCACTGAATTATTCCAGACTTCAGGAGGAGTCTCTGCAGGAGGAGGAGAGTCACAGCTGCTGGTTTTTGCTAAAAAAAAAGATCCAGGAACAGATGCTGCACGTTCACACTCTGCTGAGACACATTATGAGTCAATGATAAACTCATCACATGCTGTAAACTTTACATATTATTAGATATATTAATTAAATTGTATGTAATTAGATAAACATTTCTCCACATTAAAACATCTAAAATTGATGGCATTGGACTGATGGGACAAAGATCTTTAGAATCATTGTAGTATTCATCAAGAATCACTACCAGACTCCATTGACAAAAACAGGAATTGTACCGAGCAGAGCACAGGAGCTGCTGGAATACCACTGCCTCCATCTGTTAGTGTGTGTTCCGTGTTGTTGTGTGACTTTCAGTGGTGGAAGAAGCAATCGATACTTTACTACAAAAGTACCACACAGTAACACAAACATACTCAACAGATGGAGGCAGTGGTATTCCAGCAGCTCCCAGTAAAATCCCTGTTTTTGTCAATGGAGTCTGGTAGTGATATATAGAGATGTTTCTGGTTAAACTAAAAGGATCTGACTCTTTGCAGCAGCTGATGAAGACCCTGTGAAAAGCTCCAAGAGAGGGAGTGGAGCTTGAGTGGAGATTGTTTTTCAGTTTCTAAGGTCGAGATTTCCTCTTATTCTTGAGGCCTGACTCAGATTTAACGCTGCACTATTTGACTTCCTTTGAGGAGTAAAGTGTTTTCCAGCTCTGCTCAGCAGCGAAGTCACAAACCAGAGTCAGTGACTAAAACCAGACGATGGAGGATGTTGGAGCTCTGTAATTACAGCTTGGTGTCATGAGGATGAGTGGAGTTTAAATTCAGAGCGTGACATGATTTTTCCCTCCACTGCTATAAACTGTGTTTGTGTTTAGAGCTGCACCAGGAAACTTCAAATTCACTCAGACAGTGTAAAACACCAGAAACGACTTTTATTTAAACCAAGAACTCCTGGTGTGATTAAATAAAGAGTTTCTTCTTGTTAGATTTATTTTATTAAAGTGCATGGAGGGTTGTCGGAGCGTTCTCTTTCAACAAACCAAACAACCTCTTTCCACTTTTCCTCTCAGATAAGTTCAGTCCAAAGTTTGTTTAACAGGGAGTTTTCACAGCGATTAGACGGCTCAGATATCGAGTCACAGGTCTGTGCAGACTCGGGGTCATCCGGACTCTGAACCAGGTCAGGGCCGTGTGAGGACTGCAGCTGCTGAAGGTCAGATGTACGAGCACCACCAGCACAAAACTGGATCATGAAGCAGAATTACTGTGTCTGCATCTCATCAGGAGCACACTGCAGATCCCACTGACGTCAGGTTTCCATTTTATTTGGGTCGACTTGTAGGTTTTACTGACCTGGATGGAAATGTTGGAAATGTTCTGAGCTGATTCCAGTGTTTTTACTCAGGATGAGAAACAAAATGAGACACAAACAAATAAAAAATCATTCTGTTTGGGTCAGGTTCTCTTTATTAGTGTCTGACAACATGATGATAGGATTCCTACAGAGACAGAGCTTTTTATTAAAGAGGAAGATCCTTTTAGTTTAACCAGAAACATCTCTATATATCACTACCAGACTCCATTGACAAAAA